>JAWPHD010019836.1:0-34037 GCA_037043455.1 Cyrtodaria siliqua | reverse complement strand
AGAACGGAATATATATGTCGTAAGAATGGAATATATATGTGTAGTAACTCAATATATATGCGTAAGAACGGAATATATATGCGTAAGAACGGAATATATATGCGTAAGAGCGGAAAATATATGCGTAAGAACGGAATATATATGCGTAAGAACGGAATATATATGCGTAAGAATGAAATATATATGTGTAAGAAATAAATATATATGTGTGAGAACTGAATATATATGTGTAAGAACTGAATATATATGCGTAAGAACGGAATATATATGTGTAAGAACTGAATATATATGTGTACGAACTGAATATATATGCGTAAGAACGGAATATATATGCCTAAGAACTGAATATATATGCGTAAGAACGGAATATGTATGCGTAAAAACGGAATATATATGCGTAAGAACGGAATTTATATGCGTAAGAACGGAATATATATGCGTAAGAACGGAATATATATGCGTAAGAACGGAATTTATATGTGTAAGAACTGAATATATATGCGTAAGAATGGAATATATATGCGTAAGAATGGAATATATATGCGTAAGAACTAAATATATATGCGTAAGAACGGAATATATATGCATAAGAACGGAATATATATGCGTAAGAACGGAATATATATGTGTAAGAACTGAATATATATGTGTAAGAACGGAATATATATGTGTAAGAACTGAATATATATGTGTATGAACTGAATATATATGAGTAAGAACTGAATATATATGTGTAAGAACTGAATATATATGTGTAAGAACTGAATATATATGTTTAAGAACTGAATTTATATGTGTAAGAACTGAATATATATGAGTAAGAACGGAATATATATGCGTAAAAACTAAATATATATGCGTAAGAACGGAATATATATGC
Organism: Cyrtodaria siliqua; assembly: GCA_037043455.1. Classification (NCBI taxonomy): domain Eukaryota; kingdom Metazoa; phylum Mollusca; class Bivalvia; order Adapedonta; family Hiatellidae; genus Cyrtodaria; species Cyrtodaria siliqua. The sequence continues at coordinate 33,157 of JAWPHD010019836.1, read as the reverse complement.
GTAAGAACGGATTATATATGCGTAAGAACGGAATATATATGCGTAAGAACGGAATATATATGCGTAAGAACGGAATATATATGTATTAGAACTGAATATATATGTGTAAGAACGGAATATATATGCGTTAGAACGGAATATATATGTGTAAGAACTGAATATATATGCGTAAGAACGGAATATATATGCGTAAGAACTGAATATATATATGCGTAAGAATGGAATATATATGCGTAAGAACGGAATATATATGCGTAAGATCGGAATATATATGCGTAAGAACGGAATATATATGCGTAAGAACTGAATATATATGTGTAAGAACTGAATATATGCGTAAGAATGGAATATATATGCGTAAGAACGGAATATATATGCGTATGAACGGAATATATATGCGTAAGAACGGAATATATATGTGTAAGAACTGAATATATATGTGTAAGGACGGAATATATATGCGTAAGAATGGAATATATATGTGTAAGAACTGAATATATATGTGGAGGAACGGAATATATGTGTAAATACTGAATATATATGCGTAAGAACTGAATATATATGTATAAGAACTGAATATATATGTGTAAGAACTGAATATATATGCGTAAGAACTGAATATATATGCGTAAGAACGGAATATATATGCGTAAGAACGGAATATATATGCGTAACAACTGAATATATATGCGTAAGAACTGAATATATATGCGTAAGAACTGAATATATGCGTAAGAACTAAATATATATGCGTAAGAACTGAATATATATGTGTAAGAACTGAAAATATATGTGTAAGATCTGAATATATATGTGTAAGTACTGAATATATATGTGTAAGAACTGAATATATATGTGTAATAACTGAATATATATGTGTAAGAACGGAATATATATGTGTAAGAACTGAATATATATGCGTAAGAACGGAATATATATGTGTAAGAACTGAATATATATGTGTACGAACTGAATATATATGCGTAAGAACTGAATATATATGCGTAAGAATGGAATATATATGAGTAAGAACGAAATATATATGCGTAAGATCGGAATATATATGCGTAAGAACGGAATATATATGCGTAAGAACTGAATATATATGTGTAAGAACTGAATATATGCGTAAGAATGGAATAAATATGCGTAAGAACGGAATATATATGCGTAAGAACGGAATATATATGCGTAAGAACGGAATATATATGTGTAAGAACTGAATATATATGTGTAAGGACGGAATATATATGCGTAAGAATGGAATATATATGTGTAAGAACTGAATATATATGTGTAAGAACGGAATATATATCTGTAAGAACTGAATATATATGTGTAAGAACTGAATATATATGTGTTAGAACTGAATATATATGTGTAAGAACTGAATATATATGTGTAAGAACTGAATATGTATGCGTAAGAATGGAATATATATGCGTAAGAACGGAATATATATGCGTAAGAACGGAATATATATGCGTAAGAACGGAATATATATGTGTAAGAACGGAATATATATGTGTAAGAACTGAATATATATGTGTAAGGACGGAATATATATGCGTAAGAATGGAATATATATGTGTAAGAACTGAATATATATGTGTAAGAACGGAATATATATCTGTAAGAACTGAATATATATGTGTAAGAACTGAATATATATGTGTTAGAACTGAATATATATGTGTAAGAACTGAATATATGCATAAGAACTGAATATATATGCGTAAGAACTGAATATATATGTGAAAGAACTGAATATATATGTGTAAGAACTGAATATATATGTGTAAGTACTGAATATATATGTGTAAGAACTGAATATATATGTGTAAGAACTGAATATATATGCGTAAGAACGGAATATATATGTGTAAGAACTGAATATATATGCGTAAGAATGGAATATATATGTGTAAGAACTGAATATATATGTGTACGAACTGAATATATATGCGTAAGAACTAAATATATATGCGTAAGAATGGAATATATATGCGTAAGAACGGAATATATATGCGTAAGATCGGAATATATATGCGTAAGAACGGAAAATATATGCGTAAGAACTGAATATATATGTGTAAGAACTGAATATATTCGTAAGAATGGAATATATATGCGTAAGAACGGAATATATATGCGTAAGAACGGAATATATATGTGTAAGAACTGAATATATATGTGTAAGGACGGAATATATATTCGTAAGAACTGAATATATATGTGTAAGAACTGAATATATATGTGTAAGAACTGAATATATATGCGTAAGAACGGAATATATATGCGTAAGAACGGAATATATATGTGTAAGAACTGAATATATATGTGTAAGAACTGAATATATATGCGTAAGAACGGAAAATATATTTGTAAGAACTGAATATATATGCGTATGAACTGAATATGTATGTGTAAGAACTGAATATATATGTGTAAGAACTGAATATATATGTGTAAGAACAGAATATATATGTGTAAGAACTGAATTTATATGAGTAAGAACTGAATATATATGCGTAAGAACTAAATATATATGCATAAGAATGGAATATATATGCGTAAGAACGGAATATATATGCGTAAGAACGGAATATATATGCGTAAGAACGGAATATATATGCGTAAGAACGGAATATATATGTATTAGAACAGAATATATATGCGTAAGAACGGAATATATATGCGTAAGAACGGAATATATATGTATAAGAACTGCATATATATGTGTAAGGACGGAATATATATGCGTAAGAACTGAATATATATGTGTTAGAACTGAATATATATGTGTAAGAACTGCATATATATGCGTAAGAACGGAATATATATGCGTAAGAACGGAATATATATGTGTAAGAACTGAATATATATGTGTAAGGACGGAATATATATGCGTAAGAATGATATATATATGTGTAAGAACTGAATATGTATGTGTAAGAACGGAATATATATCTGTAAGAACTGAATATATATGTGTAAGAACTGAAAATATATGTGTTAGAACTGAATATATAAAGGTAAGAACTGAATATATATGTGTAAGAACTGAATATATATGCGTAAGAATGGAATATATATGCGTAAGAACGGAATATATATGCGTAAGAACGGAATATATATGCGTAAGAACGGAATATATATGCGTAAGAACGGAATATATATGTGTAAGAATAGAATATATATGTGTAAGAACGGAATATATATGCGTAAGAATGGAATATATATGTGTAAGAACTCAATATATATGCGTAAGAACGGAATATATATGCGTAAGAGCGGAATATATATGCGTAAGAACGGAATATATATGCGTAAGAACGGAATATATATGCGTAAGAATGAAATATATATGTGTAAGAAATAAATATATATGTGTGAGAACTGAATATATATGTGTAAGAACTGAATATATATGTGTAAATACTGAATATATGCGTAAGAACGGAATATATATGTGTACGAACTGAATATATATGTGTGAGAACTGAATTTATATGTGTAAGAACTGAATATATATGTGTAAGAACTGAATATATATGCGTAAGAACGGAAAATATATTTGTAAGAACTGAATATATATGTGTATGAACTGAATATGTATGTGTAAGAACTGAATATATATGTGTAAGAACTGAATATATATGTGTAAGAACTGAATATATATGTGTAAGAACTGAATATATATGTGTAAGAACTGAATATATATGAGTAAGAACTGAATATATATGCGTAAGAACTAAATATTTATGCATAAGAACGGAATATATATGCGTAAGAACGGAATATATATGCGTAAGAACGGAATATATATGCGTAAGTACGGAATATATATGCGTAAGAATGGAATATATATGTATTAGAACAGAATATATATGTGTAAGAACGGAATATATATGCGTAAGAATGAAATATATATGTGTAAGAAATAAATATATATGTGTGAGAACTGAATATATATGTGTAAGAACTGAATATATATGTGTAAATACTGAATATATATGTGTAAGAACTGAATATATATGTGTAAGAACTGAATATATATGTGTAAGAACTGAATATATATGTGTAAGAACTGAATATATATGTGTAAGAACTGAATATATATTTGTAAGAACTGAATATATATGCGTAAGATCGGAATATATATGCGTAAGAACTGAATATATATGCGTAAGAACGGAATATATATGCGTAAGAACGGAATATATATGTGTAAGAACTGAATATATATGCGTAAGAACTGAAAATATATGCGAAAGAACTGAATATATCTTAAGAACTGAAAATATATGCGTAAGAAATGAATATATATGTGTAAGAACTGAATATATATGTGTAAGTTCTGAATATATATGTGTAAGTACTGAATATATATGTGTAACAACTGAATATATATATGTAAGAACTGAATATATATGCGTAAGAACGGAATATATATGTGTAAGAACTGAATATATATGCGTAAGAACGGAATATATATGTGTAAGAACTGAATATATATTTGTAAGGACGGAATATATATGCGTAAGAATGGAATATATATGTGTAAGAACTGAATATATATGTGTAAGAACGGAATATAGATATGTAAGAACTGAATATATATGTGTAAGAACTGAATATATATGTGTTAGAATGGAATATATATGCGTAAGAACCGAATATATATGCGTAAGAACCGAATATATGTGTAAGTACTGAATATATATGTGTAAGAACTGAATATATATGTGTAAGAACTGAATATATATGCGTAAGAACGGAATATATATGTGTAAGAACTGAATATATATGCGTAAGAACGGAATATATATGTGTAAGAACTGAATATATATGTGTACGAACTGAATATATATGCGTAAGAACTGAATATATATGCGTATGAATGGAATATATATGCGTAAGAACGGAATATATATGCGTAAGATCGGAATATATATGCGTAAGAACGGAATATATATGCGTAGGAACTGAATATATATGTGTAAGAACTGAATATATGCGTAAGAATGGAATATATATGCGTAAGAACGGAATATATATGCGTAAGAACGGAATATATATGCGTAAGAACGGAATATATATGCGTAAGAACTGAATATATATGCGTAAGAATGGAATATATATGCGTAAGAACGGTATATATATGCGTAAGAACGGAATATATATGCGTAAGAACGGAAGATATATGCGTAAGAACCGAATATATATGCGTAAGAACCGAATATATGTGTAAGTACTGAATATATATGTGTAAGAACTGAATATATATGTGTAAGAACTGAATATATATGCGTAAGAACGGAATATATATGTGTAAGAACTGAATATATATGCGTAAGAACGGAATATATATGTGTAAGAACTGAATATATATGTGTACGAACTGAATATATATGCGTAAGAACTGAATATATATGTGTAAGAACTGAATATATGCGTAAGAATGGAATATATATGAGTAAGAACGGAATATATATGCGTAAGAACGGAATATATATGCGTAAGAACGGAATATATATGCGTAAGAACTGAATATATATGCGTAAGAATGGAATATATATGCGTAAGAACGGAATATATATGCGTAAGAACGGAATATATATGTGTAAGGACGGAATATATATGCGTAAGAATGGAATATATATGTGTAAGAACTGAATATATATGTGTAAGAACGGAATATATATCTGTAAGAACAGAATATATATGTGTAAGAACTGAATATATATGTGTTAGAACTGAATATATATGTGTAAGAACTGAATATATGCGTAAGAACTGAATATATATGCGTAAGAACTGAATATATATGTGTAAGAACTGAATATATATGTGTAAGAACTGAATATATATGTGTAAGTACTGAATATATATGTGTTAGAACTGAATATATATGTGTAAGAACTGAATATATATGCGTAAGAACGGAATATATATGTGTAAGAACTGAATATATATGCGTAAGAACGGAATATATATGTGTAAGAACTGAATATATATGTGTACGAACTGAATATATATGCGTAAGAACTGAATATATATGCGTAAGAATGGAATATATATGCGTATAAACGGAATATTTGGGTAAGAACTGAATATATATGCGTAAGAATGGAATATATATGCGTAAGAACGGAATATATATGCGTAAGAACGGAATATATATGCGTAAGATCGGAATATATATGCGTAAGAACGGAATATATATGTGAAAGAACTGAATATATATGTGTAAGGACGGAATATATATGCGTAAGAATGGAATATATATGTGTAAGAACGGAATATATATGCGTAAGAACGGAATATATATATGTAAGAACTGAATATATATGTGTAAGAACTGAATATATATGTGTTAGAACGGAATATGTATGTGTAAGAACTGAATATATATGTGTATGAACTGAATATATATGAGTAAGAACTGAATATATATGTGTAAGAACTGAATATATATGTGTAAGAACTGAATATATATGTGTAAGAACTGAATATATATGTGTAAGAACTGAATATATATGAGTAAGAACGGAATATATATGCATAAGAACGGAATATATATGTGTAAGAACTGAATATATATGTGTAAGGACGGTATATATATGCGTAAGAATGGAATATATATGTGTAAGAACTGAATATATATATGTGTAAGAACGGAATATATATCTGTAAGAACTGAATATATATGTGTAAGAACTGAATATATATGTGTTATAACTGAATATATATGTGTAAGAACTGAATATATGCGTAAGAACTGAATATATATGCGTAAGAACTGAATATATATGTGTAAGAACTGAATATATATGTGTAAGTACTGAATATATATGTGTAAGAACTGAATATATATGTGTAAGAACTGAATATATATGCGTAAGAACGGAATATATATGTGTAAGAACTGAATATATATGCGTAAGAACGGAATATATATGTGTAAGAACTGAATATATATGTGTACGAACTGAATTTATATGCGTAAGAACTGAATATATATGCGTAAGAATGGAATATATATGCGTAAGAACGGAATATATATGCGTAAGAACGGAATATATATGCGTAAGATCGGAATATATATGCGTAAGAACGGAATATATATGCGTAAGAACTGAATATATATGTGTAAGAACTGAATATATGCGTAAGAATGGAATATATATGTGTAAGAACGGAATATATATGCGTAAGAACGGAATATATATGCGTAAGATCGGAATATATATGCGTAAGAACGGAATATATATGTGTAAGAACTGAATATATATTTGTAAGGACGGAATATATATGCGTAAGAATGGAATATATATGTGTAAGAACTGAATATATATGTGTAAGAACGGAATATAGATATGTAAGAACTGAATATATATGTGTAAGAACTGAATATATATGTGTTAGAACGGAATATATATGTGTAAGAACTGAATATATATGTGTATGAACTGAATATATATGAGTAAGAACTGAATATATATGTGTAAGAACTGAATATATATGAGTAAGAACGGAACATATATGCCGAAGAACTAAATATATATGCGTAAGAACGGAATATATATGCGTAAGAACGGAATATATATGCGTAAGAACGGAATATATATGCGTAAGAACGGAATATATATGTATTAGAACTGAATATATATGTGTAAGAACGGAATATATATGCGTAAGAATGGAATATATATGTGTAAGAAATAAATATATATGTGTAAGAACTGAATATATATATGTAAGAACTGAATATATATGTGTAAATACTGAATATATATGCGTAAGAACTGAATATATAAGTGTAAGAACTGAATATATATGTGTAAGAACTGAATATATATGTGTAAGAACTGAATATATATGTGTAAGAACTGAATATATATGCGTAAGATCGGAATATATATGCGTAAGAACTGAATATATATGCGTAAGAACGGAATATATATGCGTAAGAATGGAATATATATGTGTAAGAACGGAATATATATGCGTAAGAATGGAATATATATGTGTAAGAACTGAATATATATGTGTAAGAACTGAATATATATGTGTAAGAACTGAATATATATGTGTAAGAACTGAATATATATGTGTAAGAACTGAATATATATGTGTAAGAACTGAATATATATTTGTAAGAACTGAATATATATGCGTAAGATCGGAATATATATGCGTAAGAACGGAATATATATGCGTAAGAACGGAATAAATATGCGTAAGAACTGAATATATATGCGTAAGAATGGAATATATATGCGTAAGAACGGAATATATATGCGTAAGAACGGAATATATATGCGTAAGAACGGAATATATATGTGTAAGAACTGAATATATATGTGTAAGAACGGAATATATATCTTTAAGAACTGAATATATATGCGTAAGAATGGAATATATATGCGTAAGAACGGAATATATATGCGTAAGAACGGAATATATATGCGTAAGAACGGAATATATATGCGTAAGATCGGAATATATATGCGTAAGAACGGAATATATATGTGTAAGAACTGAATATATATGTGTAAGGACGGAATATATATGTGTAAGAACTGAATATATATGCGTAAGAACGGAATATATATGTGTAAGAACGGAATATAGATATGTAAGAACTGAATATATATGTGTAAAAACTGAATATATATGTGTTAGAACGGAATATGTATGTGTAAGAACTGAATATATATGTGTATGAACTGAATATATATGAGTAAGAACTGAATATATATGTGTAAGAACTGAATATATATGTGTAAGAACTGAATATATATGTGTAAGAACTGAATATATATGAGTAAGAACGGAATATATATGCGTAAGAACGGAATTTATATGTGTAAGAACTGAATATATATGTGTAAGGACGGTATATATATGCGTAAGAATGGAATATATATGTGTAAGAACTGAATATATATGTGTAAGAACGGAATATATATCTGTAAGAACTGAATATATATGTGTAAGAACTGAATATATATGTGTTATAACTGAATATATATGTGTAAGAACTGAATATATGCGTAAGAACTGAATATATATGCGTAAGAACTGAATATATATGTGTAAGAACTGAATATATATGTGTAAGAACTGAATATATATGTGTAAGAACTGAATATATATGTGTAAGAACTGAATATATATGTGTAAGAACTGAATATATATGTGTAAGAACTGAATATATATTTGTAAGAACTGAATATATATGCGTAAGATCGGAATATATATGCGTAAGAACGGAATATATATGCGTAAGAACGGAATATATATGCGTAAGAACTGAATATATATGCGTAAGAATGGAATATATATGCGTAAGAACGGAATATATATGCGTAAGAACGGAATATATATGCGTAAGAACGGAATATATATGTGTAAGAACTGAATATATATGTGTAAGAACGGAATATATATCTTTAAGAACTGAATATATATGCGTAAGAATGGAATATATATGCGTAAGAACGGAATATATATGCGTAAGAACGGAATATATATGCGTAAGAACGGAATATATATGCGTAAGATCGGAATATATATGCGTAAGAACGGAATATATATGTGTAAGAACTGAATATATATGTGTAAGGACGGAATATATATGTGTAAGAACTGAATATATATGCGTAAGAACGGAATATATATGTGTAAGAACGGAATATAGATATGTAAGAACTGAATATATATGTGTAAAAACTGAATATATATGTGTTAGAACGGAATATGTATGTGTAAGAACTGAATATATATGTGTATGAACTGAATATATATGAGTAAGAACTGAATATATATGTGTAAGAACTGAATATATATGTGTAAGAACTGAATATATATGTGTAAGAACTGAATATATATGAGTAAGAACGGAATATATATGCGTAAGAACGGAATTTATATGTGTAAGAGCTGAATATATATGTGTAAGGACGGTATATATATGCGTAAGAATGGAATATATATGTGTAAGAACTGAATATATATGTGTAAGAACGGAATATATATCTGTAAGAACTGAATATATATGTGTAAGAACTGAATATATATGTGTTATAACTGAATATATATGTGTAAGAACTGAATATATGCGTAAGAACTGAATATATATGCGTAAGAACTGAATATATATGTGTAAGAACTGAATATATATGTGTAAGTACTGAATATATATGTGTAAGAACTGAATATATATGTGTAAGAACTGAATATATATGCGTAAGAACGGAATATATATGTGTAAGAACTGAATATATATGCGTAAGAACGGAATATATATGTGTAAGAACTGAATATATATGTGTACGAACTAATATATATGCGTAAGAACTGAATATATATGCGTAAGAATGGAATATATATGCGTAAGAACGGAATATATATCCGTAAGAACGGAATATATATGCGTAAGATCGGAATATATATGCGTAAGAACGGAATATATATGCGTAAGAACTGAATATATATGTGTAAGAACGGAATATATGCGTAAGAATGGAATATATATGTGTAAGAACGGAATATATATGCGTAAGAACGGAATATATATGCGTAAGATCGGAATATATATGCGTAACAACGGAATATATATGTGTAAGAACTGAATATATATGTGTAAGGACGGAATATATATGCGTAAGAATGGAATATGTATGTGTAAGAACTGAATATATATGTGTAAGAACGGAATATAGATATGTAAGAACTGAATATATATGTGTAAGAACTGAATATATATGTGTTAGAACGGAATATATATGTGTAAGAACTGAATATATATGTGTATGAACTGAATATATATGAGTAAGAACTGAATATATATGTGTAAGAACTGAATATATATGTGTAAGAACTGAATATATATGAGTAAGAACGGAACATTTATGCCGAAGAACTAAATATATATGCGTAAGAACGGAATATATATGCGTAAGAATGGAATATATATGCGTAAGAACGGAATATATATGCGTAAGAACGGAATATATATGTATTAGAACTAAATATATATGTGTAAGAACGGAATATATATGCGTAAGAATGGAATATATATGTGTAAGAAATAAATATATATGTGTAAGAACTGAATATATATATGTAATAACTGAATATATATGTGTAAATACTGAATATATATGCGTAAGAACTGAATATATAAGTGTAAGAACTGAATATATATGTGTAAGAACTGAATATATATGTGTAAGAACTGAATATATATGTGTAAGAACTGAATATATATGCGTAAGATCGGAATATATATGCGTAAGAACTGAATATATATGCGTAAGAACGGAATATATATGCGTAAGAATGGAATATATATGTGTAAGAACGGAATATATATGCGTAAGAATGGAATATATATGTGTAGAACTGAATATATATGTGTAAGAACGGAATATATATCTGTAAGAACTGAATATATATGTGTAAGAACTGAATATATATGTGTAAGAACTGAATATATATGTGTAAGAACTGAATATATGCGTAAGAACTGAATATATATGCGTAAGAACGGAATATATATTCGTAAGAACGGAATATATATGTGTAAGAACTGAATATATATGTGTAAGGAGCGGAATATATATGCGTAAGAATGGAATAATATGTGTAAGAACTGAATATATATGTGTAAGAACGGAATATTTATCTGTAAGAACTGAATATATATGTGTAAGAACTGAATATATATGTGTTAGAACTGAATATATATGTGTAAGAACTGAATATATATGCGTAAGAACTGAATATATATGCGTAAGAACGGAATATATATGCGTAAGAACGGAAAATATATGCGTAAGAACGGAATATATATGCGTAAGAACGGAATATATATGTGTAAGAACTGAATATATATGTGTAAGGACGGAATATATATGCGTAAGAATGGATATATATGTGTAAGAACTGAATATATATGTGTAAGAACGGAATATATATCTGTAAGAACTGAATATATATGTGGAAGAACTGAATATATATGTGTTAGAACTGAATATATATGTGTAAGAACTGAATATATATGTGTAAGAACTGAATATATATGCGTAAGAATGGAATATATATGCGTAAGAACGTAATATATATGCGTAAGAACGGAATATATATGCGTAAGAACGGAATATATATGCGTAAGAACGGAATATATATGTGTAAGAACTGAATATATATGCGTAAGGACGGAATATATATGCGTAAGAATGGAATATATATGTGTAAGAACTGAATATATATGTGTAAGAACGGAATACATATCTGTTAATAACTGAATATATATGTGTAAGAACTGAATATATATGTGTTAGAACTGAATATATATGTGTAAGAACTGAATATATATGCGTAAGATCGGAATATATATGCGTAAGAACGGAATATATATGCGTAAGAACAGAATATATATGTGTAAGAACTGAATATATATGCGTAAGAACTGAATATATATGCGTAAGCTGAATATATATGTGTAAGAACTGAATATATATGCGTAAGATCGGAATATATATGCGTAAGAACGGAATATATATGCGTAAGAACGGAATATATATGCGTAAGAACGGAATATAATTGTAAGAACTGAAGATATATGTGTAAGAACTGAATATATAAGTGTAAGAACTGAATATATATCTGTAAGAACTGAATATATATGTGTAAGAAGTGAATATATATGCGTAAGAACGAAATATATATGCGTAAGAACGGAATATATATGTGTAAGAACTGAATATATATGTGTACGAACTGAATATATATGCGCAAGAACTGAATATATTTGCGTAAGAATGGAATATATATGCGTAAGAACGGAATATATTGCGTAAGAACGGAATATATATGCGTAAGAACGGAATATATATGCGTAAGAACGGAATATATATGTGTAAGAATTGATATATATGTGTAAGGACGGAATATATATGCGTAAGAATGGAATATATATGTTTAAGAACTGAATATATATGTGTAAGAACGGAATATATATCTGTAATAACTGAATATATATGTGTAAGAACTGAATATATATGTGTTATAACTGAATATATATGTGTAAGAAACTGAATATATATGCGTAAGATCGGAATATATATGCGTAAGAACGGAATATATATGCGTAGAACGGAATATATATGTGTAAGAACTGAATATATATGCGTAAGAACTGAATATATATGCGTAAGCTGAATATATATGTGTAAGAACTGGAATATATATGCGTAAGATCGGAATATATATGCGTAAGAACGGAATATATATGCGTAAGAACGGAATATAATTGTAAGAACTGAAGATATATGTGTAAGAACTGAATATATAAGTGTAAGAAATGAATATATATCTGTAAGAACTGAATATATATGTGTAAGAACTGAATATATATGCGTAAGAACGAAATATATATGCGTAAGAACGGAATATATATGCGTAAGAACTGAATATATATGTGTAGCGAACTGAATATATATGCGTAAGACTGAATATATATGCGTAAGAATGGCATATATATGCGTAAGAACGGAATATATATGCGTAAGATCGGAATATATATGCGTAAGACGGAATATATATGCGTAAGAACTGAATATATGCGTAAGAATGGAATATATATGCGTAAGAACGGAATATATATGCGTAAGAACGGAATATATATGCGTAAGAACTGAATATATATGTGTAAGAACTGAATATATAAGTGTAAGAACTGAATATATATCTGTAAGAACTGAATATATATGTGTAAGAACTGAATATATATGCCGTAAGAACGAAATATATATGCGTAAGAACGGAATATATATGCGTAAGAACTATATATATGTGTACGAACTGAATATATATGCGTAAGAACTGAATATATATGCGTAAGAATGGAATATATATGCGTAAGAACGGAATATATATGCGTAAGATCGGAATATATATGCGTAAGAACGGAATATATATGCGTAAGAACTGAATATATGCGTAAGAATGGAATATATATGCGTAAGAACGGAATATATATGCGTAAGAACGGAATACATATGCGTAAGAACTGAATATATATGTGTAAGAACTGAATATATAGGTGTAAGAACTGAATATATATGCGTAAGAACGGAATATATATGCGTAAGAACTGAATATATATGTGTAAGAACTGAATATATATGTGTAAGAACTGAATATACATGTGTAAGAACTGAATATATATGCGTAAGATCGGAAAATATATGCGTAATAACGGAATATATATGCGTAAGAACGGAATATATATGCGTAAGAACGGAATATATATTTGTAAGAACTGAATATATATGTGTAAGAACTGAATATATATGTGTAAGAACTGAATATATATGTGTAAGAACGGAATATATATGTGTAAGAACTGAATATATATGTGTAAGAACTGAATATATATGCGTAAGAACTGAATATATATGCGTAAGAACGGAATATATATGCGTAAGAACGGAAAATATATGCGTAAGAACGGAATATATATGCGTGAGAACGGAATATATATGTGTAAGAACTGAATATATATGCGTAAGGACGGAATATATATGCGTAAGAATGGAATATATATGTGTAAGAACTGAATATATATGTGTAAGAACGGAATATATATTTGTAAGAACTGAATATATGCGTAAGAACTGAATATATATGCGTAAGAACTGAATATATATGTGTAAGAACTGAATATATATGTGTAAGAACTGAATATATATGTGTTTGTACTGAATATATATGTGTAAGAACTGAATATATATGTGTAAGAACTGAATATATATGCGTAAGAACGGAATATATATGTGTAAGAACTGAATATATATGCGTAAGAACGGAATATATATGTGTACGAACTGAATATATATGCGTAAGAACTGAATATATATGCGTAAGAATGGAATATATATGCGTAAGAACGGAATATATATGCGTAAGATCGGAATATATATGCGTAAGAACGGAATATATATGCGTAAGAACTGAATATATATGTGTAAGAAATGAATATATGCGTAAGAATGGAATATATATGCGTAAGAACGGAATAAATATGCGTAAGAATGGAATATATATGCGTAAGAACGGAATATATATGCGTAAGAACGGAAAATATATTTGTAAGAACTGAATATATATGTGTAAGGACGGAATATATATGCGTAAGAATGGAATATATATGTGTAAGAACTGAATATATATGTGTAAGAACGGAATATATATCTGTAAGAACTGAATATATATGTGGAAGAACTGAATATATATGTGTTAGAACTGAATATATATGTGTAAGAACTGAATATATATGTGTAAGAACTGAATATATATGCGTAAGAATGGAATATATATGCGTAAGAACGTAATATATATGCGTAAGAACGGAATATATATGCGTAAGAACGGAATATATATGCGTAAGAACGGAATATATATGTGTAAGAACTGAATATATATGTGTAAGGACGGAATATATATGCGTAAGAATGGAATATATATGTGTAAGAACTGAATATATATGTGTAACAACGGAATATATATCTGTAATAACTGAATATATATGTGTAAGAACTGAATATATATGTGTTAGAACTGAATATATATGTGTAAGAACTGAATATATATGAGTAAGATCGGAATATATATGCGTAAGAACGGAATATATATGCGTAAGAACGGAATATATATGTGTAAGAACTGAATATATATGCGTAAGAACTGAATATATATGCGTAAGCTGAATATATATGTGTAAGAACTGAATATATATGCGTAAGATCGGAATATATATGCGTAAGAACGGAATATATATGCGTAAGAACGGAATATATATGCGTAAGAACGGAATATAATTGTAAGAACTGAAGATATATGTGTAAGAACTGAATATATAAGTGTAAGAACTGAATATATATCTGTAAGAACTGAATATATATGTGTAAGAAGTGAATATATATGCGTAAGAACGAAATATATATGCGTAAGAACGGAATATATATGCGTAAGATCTGAATATATATGTGTACGAACTGAATATATATGCGCAAGAACTGAATATATTTGCGTAAGAATGGAATATATATGCGTAAGAACGGAATATATATGCGTAAGAACGGAATATATATGCGTAAGAACGGAATATATATGCGTAAGAACGGAATATATATGTGTAAGAACTGAATATATATGTGTAAGGACGGAATATATATGCGTAAGAATGGAATATATATTTGTAAGAACTGAATATATATGTGTAAGAACGGAATATATATCTGTAATAACTGAATATATATGTGTAAGAACTGAATATATATGTGTTATAACTGAATATATATGTGTAAGAACTGAATATATATGCGTAAGATCGGAATATATATGCGTAAGAACGGAATATATATGCGTAAGAACGGAATATATATGTGTAAGAACTGAATATATATGCGTAAGAACTGAATATATATGCGTAAGCTGAATATATATGTGTAAGAACTGAATATATATGCGTAAGATCGGAATATATATGCGTAAGAACGGAATATATATGCGTAAGAACGGAATATAATTGTAAGAACTGAAGATATATGTGTAAGAACTGAATATATAAGTGTAAGAACTGAATATATATCTGTAATAACTGAATATATATGTGTAAGAACTGAATATATATGCGTAAGAACGAAATATATATGCGTAAGAACGGAATATATATGCGTAAGAACTGAATATATATGTGTACGAACTGAATATATATGCGTAAGAACTGAATATATATGCGTAAGAATGGAATATATATGCGTAAGAACTGAATCTATATGCGTAAGAACGGAATATATATGCGTAAGATCGGAATATATATGCGTAAGAACGGAATATATATGCGTAAGAACTGAATATATGCGTAAGAATGGAATATATATGCGTAAGAACGGAATATATATGCGTAAGAACGGAATATATATGCGTAAGAACTGAATATATATGCGTAAGAACGGAATATATATGCGTAAGAACTGAATATATATGTGTAAGAACTGAATATATATGTGTAAGAACTGAATATATATGCGTAAGAACGGAATATATATGCGTAAGAACTGAATATATATGTGTAAGAACTGAATATATATGTGTAAGAACTGAATATACATGTGTAAGAACTGAATATATTTGCGTAAGATCGGAAAATATATGCGTAATAACGGAATATATATGCGTAAGAACGGAATATATATGCGTAAGAACGGAATATATATTTGTAAGAACTGAATATATATGTGTAAGAACTGAATATATATGTGTAAGAACTGAATATATATGTGTAAATACTGAATATATATGCGTAAGAACTGAATATATAAGTGTAAGAACTGAATATATATGTGTAAGAACGGAATATATATGCGTAAGAACGGAATATATATGCGTAAGAACGGAATATATATGCGTAAGAACGGAATATATATGTATTAGAACTGAATATATATGTGTAAGAACGGAATATATATGCGTAAGAATGGAATATATATGTGTAAGAAATAAATATATATGTGTAAGAACTGAATATATATGTGTAAGAACTGAATATATATGTGTAAATACTGAATATATATGCGTAAGAACTGAATATATAAGTGTAAGAACTGAATATATATGTGTAAGAACTGAATATATATGTGTAAGAACTGAATATATATGTGTAAGAACTGAATATATATGTGTAAGAACTGAATATATATGTGTAAGAACTGAATATATATTTGTAAGAACTGAATAAATATGCGTAAGATCGGAATATATATGCGTAAGAACTGAATATATATGCGTAAGAACGGAATATATATGCGTAAGAACGGAATATATATGTGTAAGAACTGAATATATATGCGTAAGAACTGAATATATGCGTAAGAACTGAATATATATGCGTAAGAACTGAATATATATGCGTAAGAATGGAATATATATGCGTAAGAACGGAATATATATGCGTAAGATCGGAATATATATGCGTAAGAACGGAATATATTTGCGTAAGAACTGAATATATATGTGTAAGAACTGAATATATGCGTAAGAATGGAAAATATATGCGTAAGAACGGAATATATATGCGTAAGAACGGAATATATATGCGTAAGAACCGCAAATATATGCGTAAGAACCGAATATATGTGAAAGTACTGAATATATATGTGTAAGAACTGAATATATATGTGTAAGAACTGAATATATATGCGTAAAAACGGAATATATATGTGTAAGAACTGAAAATATATATGCGTAAGAACGGAATATATATGTGTAAGAAATGAATATATATGTGTACGAACTGAATATATATGCGTAAGAACTGAATATATATGCGTATGAATGGAATATATATGCGTAAGAACGGAATATATATGCGTAAGATCGGAATATATATGCGTAAGAACGGAAAATATATGCGTAAGAACTGAATATATATGTGTAAGAACTGAATATATGCGTAAGAATGGAATATATATGCGTAAGAACGGAATATATATGCGTAAGAACGGAATATATATGCGTAAAAACGGAATATATATGAGTTAGAACTGAATATATATGCGTAAGAATGGAATATATATGCGTAAGAACGGAATATATATGCGTAAGAACGGAATATATATGCGTAAGAACGGAATATATATGCGTAAGAACGGAATATATATGTGTAAGAACTGAATATATATGTGTAAGGACGGAATATATATGCGTAAGAATGGAATATATATGTGTAAGAACTGAATATATATGTGTAAGAACGGAATATATATCTGTAAGAACTGAATATATATGTGTAAGAACTGAATATATATGTGTTAGAACTGAATATATATGTGTAAGAACTGAATATATATGCGTAAGAACTGAATATATATGCGTAAGAACTGAATATATATGTGTAAGAACTGAATATATATGTGTAAGAACTGAATATATATGTGTAAGTACTGAATATATATGTGTAAGAACTGAATATATATGTGTAAGAACTGAATATATATGCGTAAGAACGGAATATATATGTGTAAGAACTCAATATATATGCGTAAGAACGGAATATATATGTGTAAGAACTGAATATATATGTGTACGAACTGAATATATATGCGTAAGAACTGAATATATATGCGTAAGAATGGAATATATATGCGTAAGAACGGAATATATATGCGTAAGAACGGAATATATATGCGTAAGTTCGGAATATATATGCGTAAGAACGGAATATATATGTGTAAGAACTGAATATATATGTGTAAGGACGGAATATATATGCGTAAGAATGGAATATATATGTGTAAGAACGGAATATATATGTGTAAGAACGGAATATAGATATGTAAGAACTGAATATATATGTGTTAGAACGGAATATGTATGTGTAAGAACTGAATATATATGTGTATGAACTGAATATATATGAGTAAGAACTGAATATATATGTGTAAGAACTGAATATATATGTGTAAGAACTGAATATATATGTGTAAGAACTGAATATATATGTGTAAGAACTGAATATATATGAGTAAGAAATGAATATATATGCGTAAGAACGGAATATATATGTGTAAGAACTGAATATATATGTGTAAGGACGGAATATATATGCGTAAGAATGGAATATATATGTGTAAGAACTGAATATATATGTGTAAGAACGGAATATATATCTGTAAGAACTGAATATATATGTGTAAGAAATGAATATATATGTGTTATAACTGAATATATATGTGTAAGAACTGAATATATGCGTAAGAACTGAATATATATGCGTAAGAACTGAATATATATGTGTAAGAACTGAATATAAATGTGTAAGTACTGAATATATATGTGTAAGAACTGAATATATATGTGTAAGAACTGAATATATATGCGTAAGAACGGAATATATATGTGTAAGAACTGAATATATATGCGTAAGAACGGAATATATATGTGTAAGAACTGAATATATATGTGTACGAACTGAATATATATGCGTAAGAATGGAATATATATGCGTAAGAACGGAATATATATGCGTAAGAACGGAATATATATGCGTAAGATCGAAATATATATGCGTAAGAACGGAATATATATGCGTAAGAACTGAATATATATGTGTAAGAACTGAATATATGCGTAAGAATGGAATATATATGTGTAAGAACGGAATATATATGTGTAAGGACGGAATATATATGCGTAAGAATGGAATATATATGTGTAAGAACTGAATATATATGTGTAAGAACGGAATATAGATATGTAAGAACTGAATATATATGTGTAAGAACTGAACATATATGTGTTAGAACGGAATATATATGTGTAAGAACTGAATATATATGTGTATGAACGGAATATATATGAGTAAGAACTGAATATATATGTGTAAGAACTGAATATATATGTGTAAGAACTGAATATATATGAGTAAGAACGGAACATATATGCCGAAGAACTAAATATATATGCGTAAGAACGGAATATATATGCCTAAGAACGGAATATATATGCGTAAGAACGGAATATATATGTGTAAGAACTGAATATATATGTGTAAGAACTGAATATATATGTGTAAGTACTGAATATATATGTGTAAGAACTGAATATATATGCGTAAGAACGGAATATATATGCGTAAGATCGGAATATATATGCGTAAGAACGGAATATATATGCGTAAGAACTGAATATATATGTGTAAGAACTGAATATATGCGTAAGAATGGAATATATATGTGTAAGAACGGAATATATATGTGTAAGGACGGAATATATATGCGTAAGAATGGAATATATATGTGTAAGAACTGAATATATATGTGTAAGAACGGAATATAGATATGTAAGAACTGAATATATATGTGTAAGAACTGAACATATATGTGTTAGAACGGAATATATATGTGTAAGAACTGAATATATATGTGTAAGAACTGAATATATATGTGTAAGGACGGAATATATATGCGTAAGAATGGAATATATATGTGTAAGAACTGAATATATATGTGTAAGAACGGAATATATATCTGTAAGAACTGAATATATATGTGTAAGAACTGAATATATATGTGTTAGAACTGAATATATATGTGTAAGAACTGAATATATGCGTAAGAACTGAATATATATGCGTAAGAACTGAATATATATGTGTAAGAACTGAATATATATGTGTAAGAACTGAATATATATGTGTAAGTACTGAATATATATGTGTAAGAACTGAATATATATGTGTAAGAACTGAATATATATGCGTAAGAACGGAATATATATGTGTAAGAACTCAATATATATGCGTAAGAACGGAATATATATGTGTAAGAACTGAATATATATGTGTACGAACTGAATATATATGCGTAAGAACTAAATATATATGCGTAAGAATGGAATATATATGCGTAAGAACGGAATATATATGCGTAAGAACGGAATATATATGCGTAAGTTCGGAATATATATGCGTAAGAACGGAATATATATGTGTAAGAACTGAATATATATGTGTAAGGACGGAATATATATGCGTAAGAATGGAATATATATGTGTAAGAACGGAATATATATGTGTAAGAACGGAATATAGATATGTAAGAACTGAATATATATGTGTTAGAACGGAATATGTATGTGTAAGAACTGAATATATATGTGTATGAACTGAATATATATGAGTAAGAACTGAATATATATGTGTAAGAACTGAATATATATGTGTAAGAATGGAATATATATGTGTAAGAACTGAATATATATGTGTAAGAACGGAATATATATCTGTAAGAACTGAATATATATGTGTAAGAACTGAATATATATGTGTTAGAACTGAATATATATGTGTAAGAACTGAATATATGCGTAAGAACTGAATATATATGCGTAAGAACTGAATATATATGTGTAAGAACTGAATATATATGTGTAAGAACTGAATATATATGTGTAAGTACTGAATATATATGTGTAAGAACTGAATATATATGTGTAAGAACTGAATATATATGCGTAAGAACGGAATATATATGTGTAAGAACTCAATATATATGCGTAAGAACGGAATATATATGTGTAAGAACTGAATATATATGTGTACGAACTGAATATATATGCGTAAGAACTGAATATATATGCGTAAGAATGGAATATATATGCGTAAGAACGGAATATATATGCGTAAGAACGGAATATATATGCGTAAGTTCGGAATATATATGCGTAAGAACGGAATATATATGTGTAAGAACTGAATATATATGTGTAAGGACGGAATATATATGCGTAAGAATGGAATATATATGTGTAAGAACGGAATATATATGTGTAAGAACGGAATATAGATATGTAAGAACTGAATATATATGTGTTAGAACGGAATATGTATGTGTAAGAACTGAATATATATGTGTATGAACTGAATATATATGAGTAAGAACTGAATATATATGTGTAAGAACTGAATATATATGTGTAAGAACTGAATATATATGTGTAAGAACTGAATATATATGTGTAAGAACTGAATATATATGAGTAAGAAATGAATATATATGCGTAAGAACGGAATATATATGTGTAAGAACTGAATATATATGTGTAAGGACGGAATATATATGCGTAAGAATGGAATATATATGTGTAAGAACTGAATATATATGTGTAAGAACGGAATATATATCTGTAAGAACTGAATATATATGTGTAAGAAATGAATATATATGTGTTATAACTGAATATATATGTGTAAGAACTGAATATATGCGTAAGAACTGAATATATATGCGTAAGAACTGAATATATATGTGTAAGAACTGAATATAAATGTGTAAGTACTGAATATATATGTGTAAGAACTGAATATATATGTGTAAGAACTGAATATATATGCGTAAGAACGGAATATATATGTGTAAGAACTGAATATATATGCGTAAGAACGGAATATATATGTGTAAGAACTGAATATATATGTGTACGAACTGAATATATATGCGTAAGAATGGAATATATATGCGTAAGAACGGAATATATATGCGTAAGAACGGAATATATATGCGTAAGATCGGAATATATATGCGTAAGAACGGAATATATATGCGTAAGAACTGAATATATATGTGTAAGAACTGAATATATGCGTAAGAATGGAATATATATGTGTAAGAACGGAATATATATGTGTAAGGACGGAATATATATGCGTAAGAATGGAATATATATGTGTAAGAACTGAATATATATGTGTAAGAACGGAATATAGATATGTAAGAACTGAATATATATGTGTAAGAACTGAACATATATGTGTTAGAACGGAATATATATGTGTAAGAACTGAATATATATGTGTATGAACTGAATATATATGAGTAAGAACTGAATATATATGTGTAAGAACTGAATATATATGTGTAAGAACTGAATATATATGAGTAAGAACGGAACATATATGCCGAAGAACTAAATATATATGCATAAGAACGGAATATATATGCCTAAGAACGGAATATATATGCGTAAGAACGGAATATATATGCGTAAGAACGGAATATATATGTATTAGAACTGAATATATATGTGTAAGAACGGAATATATATGCGTAAGAATGGAATATATATGTGTAAGAAATAAATATATATGTGTAAGAACTGAATATATATATGTAAGAACTGAATATATATGTGTAAATACTGGATATATATGCGTAAGAACTGAATATATAAGTGTAAGAACTGAATATATATGTGTAAGAACTGAATATATATGTGTAAGAACTGAATATATATGTGTAAGAACTGAATATATATGCGTAAGATCGGAATATATATGAGTAAGAACTGAATATATATGCGTAAGAACGGAATATATATGCGTAAGAATGGAATATATATGTGTAAGAACGGAATATATATGCGTAAGAATGGAATATATATGTGTAAGAACTGAATATATATGTGTAAGAACTGAATATATATGTGTAAGAACTGAATATATATGTGTAAGAACTGAATATATATGTGTAAGAACTGAATATATATGCGTAAGATCGGAATATATATGCGTAAGAACTGAATATATATGCGTAAGAACGGAATATATATGCGTAAGAACGGAATACATATGTGTAAGAACTGAATATATATGCGTAAGAACTGAATATATATGCGTAAGAACTGAATATATGCGTAAGAACTGAATATATATGCGTAAGAACTGAATATATATGTGTACGATCTGAATATATATGTGTAAGTACTGAATATATATGTGTAAGAACTGAATATATATGTGTAAAAACTGAATATATATGCGTAAGAACGGAATATATATGTGTAAGAACTGAATATATATGCATAAGAACGGAATATATATGTGTAAGAACTGAATATATATGTTTACGAACTGAATATATATGCGTAAGAACTGAATATATATGCGTAATAATGGAATATATATGCGTAAGAACGGAATATATATGCGTAAGATCGGAATATATATGCGTAAGAACGGAATATATATGCGTAAGAACTGAATATATATGTGTAAGAACTGAATATATGCGTAAGAATGGAATATATATGCGTAAGAACGGAATATATATGCGTAAGAACGGAATATATATGCGTAAGAACGGAATATATATTCGTAAGAACGGAATATATATGTGTAAGAACTGAATATATATGTGTAAGGACGGAATATATATGCGTAAGAATGGAATATATATGTGTAAGAACTGAATATATATGTGTAAGAACGGAATATTTATCTGTAAGAACTGAATATATATGTGTAAGAACTGAATATATATGTGTTAGAACTGATTATATATGTGTAAGAACTGAATATATATGTGTAAGAACTGAATATATATGCGTAAGAATGGAATATATATGCGTAAGAACGGAATATATATGCGTAAGAACGGAAAATATATGCGTAAGAACGGAATATATATGCGTAAGAACGGAATATATATGTGTAAGAACTGAATATATATGTGTAAGGACGGAATATATATGCGTAAGAATGGAATATATATGTGTAAGAACTGAATATATATGTGTAAGAACGGAATATATATTTGTAAGAACTGAATATATGCGTAAGAACTGAATATATATGCGTAAGAACTGAATATATATGTGTAAGAACTGAATATATATGTGTAAGAACTGAATATATATGAGTAAGAACGGAACATATATGCCGAAGAACTAAATATATATGCATAAGAACGGAATATATATGCCTAAGAACGGAATATATATGCGTAAGAACGGAATATATATGCGTAAGAACGGAATATATATGTATTAGAACTGAATATATATGTGTAAGAACGGAATATATATGCGTAAGAATGGAATATATATGTGTAAGAAATAAATATATATGTGTAAGAACTGAATATATATATGTAAGAACTGAATAAATATGTGTAAATACTGGATATATATGCCTAAGAACTGAATATAGGTAAATGATATATGGTAAGAAACTGAATATATATGTGTAAGAACTGAATATATATGTGTAAGAACTGAATATATATGAGTAAGAACTGAATATATATGCGTAAGATCGGAATATATATGAGTAAGAACTGAATATATATGCGTAAGAACGGAATATATATGCGTAAGAATGGAATATATATGTGTAAGAACTAAATATATATGGTAAGAAATGAATATATATGTGTAAGAACTGAATATATATGTGTAAAAGATACCTGAAATATATATGTGTAAGAACTGAATACTATATGCGTAAGATCTGAATATATATGCGTAAGAACTGAATATATATGCGTAAGAACGGAATATTATATGCTGTAAGAACGGAATCTGAATATGTGAAGAACTGAAATATATATGCGTAAGAACTGAATATAATATGCGTAAGAACTGAATATATGCGTAAGAACTGAAATATATATGCGTAAGAACTGAATATATATATGTGTAAGAACTGAATATATATGTGTACGATCTGAATATATAATGTGTAAGTACTGAATATATATGTGTAAGAACTGAATATATATGTGTAAGAACTGAATATATATGCGTAAGAACGGAATATATATGTGTAAGAACTGAATATATATGCATAAGAACGGAATATATATGTGTAAGAACTGAATATATATGCTTACGAACTGAATATATATGCGTAAGAACTGAATATATATGCGTAATAACTGGAATATATATGCGTAAGAACGGAATATATATGCGTAAGATCGGAATATATATGCGTAAGAAGCGAATAAATGCGTAAGAACTGAATATATATGTGTAAGAACTGAATATATGCGTAAGAATGAATATATATGCGTAAGAACGGAATATATATGCTAAGAACGGAATATATATGCGCAAGAACGGAATATATATTCGTAAGAACGGAATATATATGTGTAAGAACTGAATATATATGTGTAAGGACGAATATATATGCGTAAGAATGATATATATGGTGTAAGAACTGAATATATATGTGTAAGAACGGAATATTTATCTGTAAGAACTGAATATATATGTGTAAGAACTGAATATATATGTGTTAGAACTGATTATATATGTGTAAGAACTGAATATATATGTGTAAGAACTGAAATATATATGCGTAAGAATGGAATATATATGCGTAAGAACGGAATATATATGCGTAAGAACGGAAAATATATGCGTAAGAACGGAATATATATGCGTAAGAACGGAATATATATGTGTAAGAACTGAATATATATGTGTAAGGACGGAATATATATGCGTAAGAAATGGAATATATATGTGTATGAACTGAATATATATGTGTAGAACGGAATATATATTGTAAGACTGAATATATGCGTAAGAACTGAATATATATGCGTAAGAACTGAATATATATGTGTAAGAACTGAATATATATGTGTAAGAACTGAATATATATGTGTTAGTACTGAATATATATGTGTAAGAACTGAATATATAATGTGTAAGAACTGAATATATATGCGTAAGAACGAATATATAGTGTGTAAGAACTGAATATATATGCGTAAGACGGAATATATATGTGTACGAACTGAATATATATGCGTAAGAACTGAATATATATGCGTAAGAATGGAATATATATGGTAAGAACGGAATATATTTGCGTAAGATCGGAATATATATGCGTAAGAACGGAATATATATGCGTAAGAACGGAATATATATTTGTAAGAAATGAATATATGCGTAAGAATGGAATATATATGCGTAAGAACGGAATAAATATGGTAAGAACGGAATTATATGCGTAGAACGGAATATAAATGCGTAAGAACGGAATTATATATGTGTAAGAACTGAATATATATGTGTAAGGACGAATATATATGCGTAAGAATGAATTATATGGGTAAGAACTGAATATATATGTGTAAGAACGCAATATATATCTGTAAGAACTGAATATATATGTGTAAGAACTGAATATATATGTGTAAGAACTGAATATATATGCGTAAGAATGGAATATATAAGCGTAAGAACGTAATACTATATGCGTAAGATCGGAATATATATGCGTATGAACGGAATATATATGCGTAAGAACGGAATATATATGCGTAAGAACGGAATATAATTGTAAGAACTGAAGATATATGTGTAAGAACTGATATATAAGTGTTAGAACTGAATATATATCCGTAAGAACTGATATATATGTGTAGAACTGAATATATATGCGTATAGAACGAAATATATATGCGTAAGAACGGAATATATATGCGTAAGAACTGAATATATATGTGTACGAACTGAATATATATGCGCAAGAACTGAATATATATGCGTAAGAATGGAATATATATGCGTAAGAACGGAATATATATGCGTAAGAACGGAATATATATGCGTAAGGAACGGAATATATATGCGTAAGAAAGGAATATATATGTGTAAGAACTGAATATATATGTGTAAGGACGGAATATAATATGCCGTAAGAGTGGAATATATATGTGTAAGAAATGAATATATATGTGTAAGAACGGAACTATATATCTGTAATAACTGAATATATATGTGTAAGAACTGAATATATATGTGTTATAACTGAATATATATGTGTAAGAACTGAATATATATGCGTAAGATCGGAATATATATGCGTAAGAACGGAATATATATGCGTAAGAACGGAATATATATGTGTAAGAACTGAATATATATGCGTAAGAACTGAATATATATGCGTAAGCTGAATATATATGTGTAAGAACTGAATATAATATGCGTAAGATCGGAATATATATGCGTAAGAACGGAATATATATGCGTAAGAACGGAATATAATTGTAAGAACTGAAGATATATGTGTAAGAACTGAATATATATAGTGTAAAGAACTGAATATATATCTGTAAGAACTGAATATATATGTGTAAGAACTGAATATATATGCGTTAAGAACGAAATATATATGCGTAAGAACTGAATATATATGCGTAAGAACTGAATATATATGTGTACGAACTGAATATATATGCGTAAGAACTGAATATATATGCGTAAGAATGGAATATATATGCGTAAGAACGGAATATATATGCGTAAGAACGGAATATATATGCGTAAGATCGAATATATATGCGTAAGAACGGAATATATATGCGTAAGAACTGAATATATGCGTAAGAATGGAATATATATGCGTAAGAACGGAATATATATGCGTAAAGAACGGAATATATATGCGTAAGAACTGAATATATATGCGTAAGAACGGAATATATATGCGTAAGAACTGAATATATAGTGTAAGAACTGAATATATATGTGTAAGAACTGAATATATATGCGTAAGAACTGAATATATATGCGTAAGAACTGAATATATATGTGTAAGAACTGAATATATATGTGTAAGAACTGAATATACATGTGTAAGAACTGAATATATATGCGTAAGATCGGAAAATATATGCGTAATACGGAATATACATGCGTAAGAACGGAATATATATGCGTAAGAACGGAATATATATTTGTAAGAACTGAATATATATGTGTAAGAACTGAATATATATGTGTAAGAACTGAATATATATGTGTAAATACTGAATATATATGCGTAAGAACTGAATATATATGTGTAGAAGAACTGAATGTATATGTGTAAGAACGGAATATATATGCGTAAGAACGGAATATATATGCGTAATAACGGAATATATATGCTTAAGAACGGAATATATATGTATTAGAACTGAATATATATGTGTAAGAACGGAATATATATGCGTAAGAATGGAATATTATATGTGTAAGAAATAACTATATATGTGTTAGAACTGAATATATATGTGATAGAACTGAATAAATATGTGTAAATACTGAATATATATGCGTAAGAACTGAATATATAAGTGTAAGAACTGAATATATATGTGTAAGAACTGAATATATATGTGTAAGAACTGAATATATATGTGTAAAGAAACTGAATATATATGTGTAAGAACTGAATATAATGTGTAGAGAACTGAATATATATTGTAAGAACTGAATATATATGCGTAGATCGGAATATATATGCGTAAGAACTGAATATATAGGCTTAAGAACGGAATATATATGCGTAAGAACGGAATATATATGTGTAAGAACTGAATATATATGCGTAAGAACTGAATATATATGCGTAAGAACTGAATATATGCGTAAGAACTGAATATATATGCGTAGAACTGAATATATATGTGTAAGAACTGAATATATATGCGTAAAGATAAGGGAATATATATGTGTAAGAACTGAATATATATGCGTAAGAACGGAATATTATGTGGTAAGAACTGAATATATATGTGTACGAACTGAATATATATGCGTACAGAACTGAATATATATGAGTATGAATGGAATATATATGCGTAAGAACCGGAATATATATGCGTAAGATCGGAATATATATGCGTAAGAACGGAAAATATATGCTTAAGAACTGAATATATATGTGTAAGAACTGAATATATGCGTAAGAATGGAATATATATGCGTAAGAACGGAATATATCTGCGTAAGAACGGAATATATATGCGTAAAACGGAATATATAGCGTAAGAACTGAATATATATGCGTAAGAATGGAATATATATGCGTAAGAACGGAATATATATGCGTAAGAACGGCATATATATGCGTAAGAACGGAATATATAGCGTAAGAACGGAATATATATGTTAAGAACTGAATATATATGTGTAAGGACGGAATATATATGCGTAAGAATGGAATATATATGTGTAAGACTGAATATATATGTGTAAGAACGGAATATATTATCTGTAAGAACTTAATATATATGTGTAAGAACACTGAATATATATGTGTTAGAACTGAATATATATGTGTAAGAACTGAATATATGCGTAAAGAACTGAATATATATGCGTAAGAACTGAATATATATGTGTAAGAACTGATATATATGTGTAAGAACTGAATATATATGTGTAAGTACTGAATATATATGTGTAAGAACTGAATATATATGTGTAAGAACTGAATATATATGCGTAAGAACGGAATATATATGTGTAAGAACTCAATATATATGCGTAAGAACGGAATATATATGTGTAAGAACTGAATATATATGTGTACGAACTGAATATATATGCGTAAGAACTGAATATATATGCGTAAGAATGGAATATATATGCGTAAGAACGGAATATATATGCGTAAGAACGGAATATATATGCGTAAGTTCGGAATATATATGCGTAAGAATGGAATATATATGTGTAAGAACTGAATATATATGTGTAAGGACGGAATATATATGCGTAAGTATGGAATATATATGTGTAAGAACGGAATATATATGTGTAAGAACGAATATAGATATGTAAGAACTGAATATATATGTGTTAGAACGGAATATGTATGTGTAAGAACTGATATATATGTGTATGAACTGAATATATATGAGTAAGAACTGAATATATATGTGTAATAACTGAATATATATGTGTAAGAACTGAATATATATGTGTAAGAACTGAATATATATGTGTAAGAACTGAATATATATGTAAGAACGGAATATATATGCGTAAGAACGGAATATATATGTGTAAGAACTGAATATATATGTGTAAGGACGAAATATATATGCGTAAGAATGGAATATATATGTGTAAGAACTGAAATATATATGTGTAAGAACGGAATATATATCTGTAAGAACTGAATATATATGTGTAAGAAATGAATATATATGTGTTATAACTGAATATATATGTGTAAGAACTGAATATATGCGTAAGAACTGAATATATATGCGTAAGAACTGAATATATATGTGTAAGAACTGAATATATATGTGTAAGTACTGAATATATATGTGTAAGAACTGAATATATATGTGTAAGAACTGATATATTATGCGTAAGAACGGAATATATATGTGTAAGAACTGAATATATATGCGTAAGAACGGAATATATATGTGTAAGAACTGAATATATATGTGTACGAACTGAATATATATGCGTAAGAGTGGAATATATATGCGTAAGAACGGAATATATATGCGTAAGAACGGAATATATATGCGTAAGATCGGAATATATATGCGTAAGAACGGAATATATATGCGTAAGAACTGAATATATATGTGTAAGAACTGAATATATGCGTAAGAATGGAATATATATGTGTAAGAACGGAATATATATGTGTAAGGACGGAATATATATGCGTAAGAATGGAATATATATGTGTAAGAACTGAATATATATGTGTAAGAACGGAATATAGATATGTAAGAACTGAATATATATGTGTAAGAACTGAACATATATGTGTTAGAACGGAATATATATGTGTAAGAACTGAATATATATTGTATGAACTGAATATATATGAGTAAGAACTGATATATATGTGTAAGAACTGAATATATATGTGTAAGAACTGAATATATATGAGTAAGAACGGAACATATATGCCGTAGAACTAAATATATAAGCATAAGAACGAATATATATGCCTAAGAACGGAATATATATGCGTAAGAACGGAATATATATGCGTAAGAACGGAATATATATGCGTAAGAACGGAATATATATGCGTAAGAACGGAATATATATGTATTAGAACTGAATATATATGTGTAAGAACGGAATATATATGCGTAAGAATGGA
The DNA here is from genome assembly GCA_037043455.1 of Cyrtodaria siliqua. Classification (NCBI taxonomy): domain Eukaryota; kingdom Metazoa; phylum Mollusca; class Bivalvia; order Adapedonta; family Hiatellidae; genus Cyrtodaria; species Cyrtodaria siliqua. Next base: position 867 of record JAWPHD010019836.1, on the reverse strand, counting down.
ATATATATGTGTAAGAAATAAATATATATGTGTAAGAACTGAATATATATGTGTAAGAACTGAATATATATGTTGTAAATACTGAATATATATGCGTAAGAACTGAATATATAAGTGTAAGAACTGAATATATATGTGTAAGAACTGAATATATATGTGTAAGAACTGAATATATATGTGTAAGAACTGAATATATATGTGTAAGAACTGAATATATATGTGTAAGAACTGAATATATATTTGTAAGAACTGAATATATATGCGTAAGATCGGAATATATATGCGTAAGAACTAAATATATATGCGTAAGAACGGAATATATATGCGTAAGAACGGAATATATATGTGTAAGATCTGAATATATATGCGTAAGAACTGAATATATATGCGTAAGAACTGAATATATGCGTAAGAACTGAATATATATGCGTAAGAACTGATATATATGTGTAAGAACTGAATATATATGCTTAAGAACGGAATATATATGTGTAAGAACTGAATATATATGTGCGTAAGAACGGAATATGTATGTGTAAGAACTGAATATATATGTGTACGAACTGAATATATATGCGTAAGAACTGAATATATATGCGTATGAATGGAATATATATGCGTAAGAACGGAATATATATGCGTAAGATCGGAATATATATGCGTAAGAACGGAAAATATATGCGTAAGAACTGAATATATATGTGTAAGAACTGAATATATGCGTAAGAATGGAATATATATGCGTAAGAACGGAATATATATGCGTAAGAACGGAATATATATGCGTAAAAACGGAATATATATGCGTAAGAACTGAATATATATGCGTAAGAACTGGAATATATATGCGTAAGAACGGAATATATA
>JAWPHD010019835.1:0-34038 GCA_037043455.1 Cyrtodaria siliqua | reverse complement strand
GTGTGTAAACAAACCATCAGTGGCATCACATTCGCGAAAATATGTGACACATTGTTATGTCAACATGACAATGTAATGCCCCTTACACAACTTTTCACCAGTAATATACTATATTGCCTTTTATTCAAACTATCAATCCATATGTTGAAATTTTCCCCAGCAAAACAATATTTTACCATCTGGCGTTCATCATCGAGTTAATATTGCCTAACAAACGTTACAGTTACACACTATCCAGAGGAATAACACCATGTTATATATCAATATATCTTACTACGGTACAAACCCAGACTAGTTCAGGGAAATACACCATCTTATATATAGATATATCTTACAACGGTACAAATCCAGACTAGTTCAGGGAAATACACCAACTTATATATAGATATATCTTACAACGGTACAAACCAAGACTAGTTCAGAGAAATACACCATCTTATATATATATATATATTTTACTACGGTACAAACCCAGACTAGTTCAGGGAAATACACCACCTTATATATAGATATTTCTTACAACGGTACAAATCCAGACTAGTTCAGGGAAATACACCATCTTATATATAGATATATCTTACAACGGTACAAACCCAGACTAGTTCAGAGAAATACACCATCTTATATATAGATATATCTTACAACGGTACAAACCCAGACTAGTTCAGGGAAATACACCACCTTATATATAGATAATATCTTACAACGGTACAAACCCAGACTAGTTCAGGGAAATACACAATCTTATATATAGATATATCTTACTACGGTACAAACACAGACTAGTTCAGGGAAATAGTCCTTAGTACGTCATGTCCTAGTACTTTACTTTGATAATCTTCTTTAATGACCACAAACAACATTCTGGCTTAGCTGCTGGCTCCATCAATGGTCATATTCCCTTGTGCACTATCAAACAATGATATGGATTAGATAATTTGTATAGGTAACTGTAAATTACTATTACAAGTTCCCTTGCTGGGCCCAGAATAAGATAAACAAAGCATCAAGCCATCTGAGGTCAGTCCTTAACTAGAAGTGACCGTGGCAAGATGGAATGGAATAGTTTCACTTAATACAGGGAGGTGGAGAGCCCAGAATTGGGGCAAATAAAAGGTGTTTTAATTTCGACGTTATCACAAGAGGAAATGCAATAATATTTCGGTGGACATTCTAAATATTTGCTGGCATTGAACCTTGCCAAGAGAATCTGGTTAAGTTGCTGCAGTTTGCCTTAACAGAAAACGGAAAGGTAAAGGTCCCCTTAATGCAAAAGGAAAAAACGGGCATAAGTGCCTGAGAATTCCCAGGAGGTTGAGGACGGGCTGAAAAAGCAGAAAACGGTATGTGAATATTTTGTAAATCTGTAATTCAGAGTTTGATAGTTAAGTAGCAATGGATGGTTTAATATTTTATTGAAATGAATATACTCTAGTACGTTTATTTTGAGAAGAGCTTGATATGATTGAGAGAAAAACACGGTCAGATATCTAAAGTTATGTTTGTGAGGCGCTAATGCATATGATACTTTGGTAATTTGCATGTAGTTTGCGAAAGGAATCGACTAAACATAATACCTGCGAGGCATCATAATTTTTCTCAGTTGTGTGTGATGGTAAACGTCGAGTGCAGAGCAGCATAAGCAATGTTGTAGGTAATGCATAGAAAACATAATTTAAGTTATATAATTATGATGGAAATGCTGGGTTAAAAATAAATAGATAATTGATTAACAAATGCAGGCAACACTTTTCGTATAAGAACATATATGGCTTACATTGATAATACGTAATGCATGCGGGATATACTGGCATATAAGAATACACTTTTAAGTAATGCATTTGAGGAGTTCTTTCATAAAAGATTTAAACTTGTTGTAAATGATGCAAGCGGGACATCTGCTATATATTTGCAAGCTGTGTTTGAAGCGTTATTATATATAGGAGGAAGATTTCAGTAGAGTTGTTATCAGTGCTTAATGCATGAGAAGCGTTATTATATATAATAGGAAGATTTCAGTAGAGTTGTTATCAGTAATGCATGCGAAGCATTTATTATATAATTTATAAGAGGAAGATTTTAGTAGTGCATGCGAAGTGTAATTATATATAAGAGGAAGATGTCAGTACAATTGTTATCAGTAATGCATGCGAAGCGTTATTATATAATTTATAAGAGGCAGATTTCAGTAGTGCATGCGAGTGTAATTATATATAAGAGGAAGATTTCAGTAGTGCATGCGAAGTGTAATTATATATAAGAGGAAGATTGCAGTAGTGCATGCGAAGCGTTATTATATAATTTATAAGAGGAAGATTTCAGTAGTGCATGCGAAGTGTAATTATATATAAGAGGAAGAATTCAATAGAGTGCATGCGAAGCGTTATTATATAATTTATAAGAGGCAGATTTCAGTAGTGCATGCGAGTGTAATTATATATAAGAGGAAGATTTCAGTAGTGCATGCGAAGTGTAATTATATATAAGAGGAAGATTGCAGTAGTGCATGCGAAGCGTTATTATATAATTTATAAGAGGAAGATTTCAGTAGTGCATGCGAAGCGTAATTATATGTAAGAGGAAGATTTCAGTAGAGTTGTTATCAGTAATGCATGCGAAGTGTTATTATATAATTTATAAGAGGAAGTTATAATTTATAAGAGGAAGATTTCAGTAGAGTTGTTTGTCAGTAATGCATGCAAGGCGTTATTATATAATTTATAAGAGGAAGATTTCAGTAGTGCATGCAAAGTTTTATTATAAGAAGGAAGATTTCAGTAGAATTATCAGTAATGCATGCGAAGCGTTATTATATAATTCTTAAGAGGAAGATTTCAGTAGGATTATCAGTAATGTATGCGAAGCCTTATTATATATAAAAGAAAGATTTCATTAGAATTATCTGTAATGCATGCGAAGCGTTAATATATATAAGAGGAAGATTTGAGTTTTTGTGATTAATCAGTACACGTTATTTGAGTACAACTGTGCAATTAATGCATGCGACTGAGAGCTTTTATGTTGATTTAGTTTTGAAAAAGTGTGCAGATGGTCAAGAAATGAAACGCATTAAGCATATACAAAGGTACATGAGTCAGGACTGCAGCCTTACATGTGTAATTAAACAGAAAGATAAATATAAAATGCATAAAATGTAAAATAGATAAAAGAATAGATAAACGAATAAATAAACACCTAATAAATGTATGTTTCTGCAGGAGGAATTCGCAATACCTGATATGCGTTTCCAGTTTCCTGTGCTAAATTGACTTTATATTATTGAATAAATTAATTTCAATAATTATATGTTTTTCTCATGTTATGAGTACGTAAGTAGATTGTGGAAATGTTTCAGTAGGAAAGAGAAAAAATGTATCTTTTGAATGGGTGCCAATATATATGCCGTTGCCACGTTTAAAGTTGGATAATCTGTTGTATCATTTATTGTACACGTTTTGGTATGAAAAGAAATATAAAAAGATCGGACAGGGAAAGTAGCACTAAGTCAAGGAAGTAGTTACAGATATCAAAATATTGAGAAAATTACAAAGAATGTGCCTGTATTTGTTGTTTTTAAAAAATCGCTGATGTCAGGTTCCTTTGTGGGACATCATGGGTCGAATTTTACATGGAGGTTGAGGTTGTAAATGGTACTCCAGATACCAGTTCTTTGTTTTTATACGGGTTGACATGCTGATGGGAAAAATAGAGGAGTTGAAAAGCAAGCTAACGGAGAAGTCTCACCAGGATGAGGTGTCTGAATTTGACAGATTACAGAGAGAAACTAAGAATGAGGCGGCAAAGGCGGAGGTTCAGTTCCAAATGAAGGTCTGAGAGACGAATATTATGTTGACGTTCGACCCCTTTACGGAAAAAGTTTGGGAAATGTGTAAACGATACTTCATCATACCAAGCAAGGTCTGAATATTGTGTGGCAGAAGTAGCTTACAAGAAGGCACCAGACAATTTACCAAACATTAATAATATTTATTTCTCAGATGACAGGCATTATGTTGTGGGTATCATTCATAATCATTTGGAGGAGTGAAAACTAATATTAAGGTCAAATAGTTCAAAGGACAGCGAGCTATTGCAGTGGATTGAAAATGGTGCAGATATTAATCATTTTCTGGTACCGTATAAGGGACAATTTTGGTGGCGGGATTATGACTGCGACTCCCCGCCAGCAAGGCATTTTAATAATGCAAATAAATGCAAAATTTTTGCAGATTTTATTGATATCACTATTCAAGAAAGATTGCGCAATGGTTCTATTCAATGCGTGGGATAAGTTGGAGATTGGGAATCACCTTATATAGTGGCCCCAATAACGGTGGAACCGTCAAAGCCTCAGTTATGTTTAAATTGTATGTACCTAAATAAATTAATTTTAGACAAGCATTTCACTCTTGACACACTAAAAGATCTCCCAAGGTTGGTTAAAAAGGAGACATATTTTATTTCCATAGATGAAAAATCAGGTTTTGATAATGTCTGGCTAACCCCGAGCTCTTACAAATTCGTTGGTTTTTCTGTGGGCAGGCCACTATTTCTGTTTTAAAACCCTCCCATTTAGTTTCAAGCTTTCGAGTTAGATATACCACACTTTGAATTAACAACCTACCTCCTACATTAGGAAAACATTTGATTTGCCAATGTTTTTTGTATACAGATGACGGGTTAATGGAGGAAATCAGGAATAAAACATTTTGCTAGGTGCTATGACGGGGCCTTGTTACATTTGTAGCAAATTATATAGTTTGCGACATCCTTGTTAAACTCAAAAAATGGTGTTTCTGGGTTTCATAATTGATTCGGTTGAGAGGTGTTTTCGAATTACTGACAAGAAAAAGCAATCATTCACGACTAAGGAGGATTTTTTGTCGAAAAATGTTTAATGTTTTGGCAGTTTTTAGATAACTGGAGAGGCAAATTAGTTTGGAAATTAGAGAAACATGTTAAAATTGAGATGTACAGCAATGCATCATTGTTCAGGTATGGTAGCATTGTTTATTTACCATCAAATAAGGTCACACTATCAGATTTTTTGGGGACAAGAAGACAAGAAAGAGTGTCCGATTATGATTTTGGAGGGTACGCACTTTTAAACACTTTATTATCTGTAAGAGAGGGAATATTGATAACCAGGTTTTGCTTAATGCATGGAATCGGGAGGGTTGCAAGTCTCGGTACATGGATGAAGTAATAAAACAGTTATTTCAATTCACACTTGACAACGATGTGGTTCTGAATTTGTTTTACACTCCATACAAACATTACTTGCTGATGCTCCATCCAGAATGATTAAGAAAATTGATTCTACACTTTCTAAAAAGGCATGGGGGGTTCATTTAGGAAACGTAAGGGTGAACAGGGTCACACAATTGACAACATGCGTAATGTGTATTTATCTAGACAACATGCGAAATGTGTATTTGTCTAGACAACACGCGTAAATGTGTATTGGTCTAGACAACACGCGTAAAGTGTATTTGTCTAGACAACACGCGTAAATGTGTATTTATCTAGACAACATGCGTAATGTGTATTTGTCTAGACAACACGCGTAAATGTGGATTTGTCTAGACAACATGCGTAATGTGTATTTGTCTAGACAACACGCATAAATGTGTATTTATCTAGACAACATGCGACATGTGTATTTGTCTAGACATCAAACTGTGACAAGAAACTGAGTGTCAATTATATCAATTATTGTAGCTAGAAGACGGAAAATGATAACAGGAAATGTCATAAATCTAATTGAATAATGTTTTTGCTCCTCGAATACTTAAACAACTAAGTCTTCTGAACATCCTAACATAACACTACACAACAATACCATTAGGAACGACAGTTTTCAATTACTGAATCTGTCGGAGACAGTTTGAAGTTCCATCAGCACAATATACACTGATTTAGTGTATGAAATAAAGCTAAAAGACTGCACCTGTCAAATGTACAACTATATACCATCAAAGAATTAGTTTCACATGTACAACCAAGATAAAAAAACTTCACAAAAGGCAACACTTCCTTTGAAAGTAACAATCTCCTTTATTGGTTACAATTCCGCTATAGGTAACAACCTGCATTAAATGTAACAATTCCGCTAAAATTAATAACCACCGTTAAATGAAATAACCACAGCTATAGGTAACAACCTGCATTAAATGTAACAATTCCGCTAAATTTAATAACCACCGTTAAATGCAATAACCACCGCTATAGGTAACAACCTGCATTAAATGTAACAATTCCGCTAAATGTAATAACCACCGTTAAATGCAATTTCATTTAGGAAACGTAAGGGGTGAACAGGGTCACACAATTGACTTAATGGCACTTGATTCCAACAGCATGAAGGACAGACATGGGAATTCGCTAAAACATTTTACCTCCCACCGGACCCCCAGGTCAGATGGGGTCAATTTGTTCTGTCAGTCAGTCTCAAAGTATGAACATTGTTGTTGTTTTTTCCTCCATTTTCCCTCGTGCTGCCGGTCATAACCTTTATCTTAGAAAATCAGCTTTCATGCACAGTAATTGTTCCAGCGGATTGTGTTACCCTGTATAAGATGCCTTCTGTGGCCCCATTTATAGCTGATGGGTTCATTTTAAGACACAGAGGTCAACAAGATGTGATTTGTTTGCCTTCGAAGAAAGGGTTTACCTGTCATAAGGTGGGATTAGGTACTAACTTATGGGCAGTGGCTTGTTAGGGGAAATAGGGATAGTTATGTCGCATGTGTTCCATATGAAAAACTTGCACTGCTGCACAATCCGTCAATCTCGAGTTATTGTCATTTTACTTGCGTTTGGGATTCTTTGATTACTTTTTTGTTGGAAGTAAAGGCATTCAATAATCCAATGGTTCATGTGTTTGCTGAGGGTGGTGCTTTAGTTCACACAGTTCAAAAGCATTTAGTAAGGCTAGCAATCCTCTATCCACCTAGCGTAATTCTTATTCACGTAGGCATGAATAACCTGAGTAAGACATATTTGTATCAAAGTGAGTTCCAGCAGATGTTGGTTGCATGTGCTGCAATAGAAAACTTGGAGTGCTCTATATTGAAAATGTCTCAGTTGTATCATGATTTACATATTATTTCCTCTGTCATATCTACAAAGGATGGCTTCATTAATGCTAAAGCTGTTGTGTATAATGAACATTTGAAAATGTGCTGTAAAAGAAACAGTTGGATATACATGGGCACTGACAATATAGCCGTATACTGATTTGAGGGACACTTTGCAATTGAACAAGCCTGGAGAAAGCATGTATTTAAAATCTCTTTTGGGACAAATAAAAACAGCTAACATGTGTTAAAGAGTGATAATTTCCGGACAAAGTTTTATTCAACATTTGTTATTGATTGCATCTTAATTATAGTATTGTGATGTACAGTATTTTTTATATCTGACTGTGTGTGTTGTTTTGCAAATGAAATGCAGCTTAAAGGGTTACATGTCAGGCCCAATTAACTTACAAAGAATTGCCATGTGGTCGGCAATTGAATCGAATTGGGTTTTAAGGCGCACCAACATATGAAATGTTATATGGCGCCTAACAGGCATGAACATGTCAGGCTCATCCTCCATGTACATCGAGATAAAATATGGAAAATGGGCCTAGGACCTTCTCCCCTGAACTGCAGAGTTGCTGCATATTCTATTGTAGACACTCCATTTACGTTGGAGCCACGTTTATTGTTTTTCTGCCACTGCTCTTAGTGATGTGAGCGAGATGGCACCTGAAACAATGCGGGGGTCATGATGAAGACCTTTAATGAGCATGAACAAAAAATTACAAAATGAATATGAATGTGGGGGGTCCTAACCCTCTGCATGTGACGGTATGTTTGCAGTGGTTATATTCTACTCCGGCAACCACACGGGGACTGGTCGGCATGCAATACATTAATTGGTATATCAACAGCTTATCTCTATGATGTCCTGTGTCCACTTAACGGTTGTTTGGAGTTCAGAGCTCTTTAACAAAGGTAATGATATCTATTTTCCAGAAAACAAGACCTGAAAATCCCATTAATCAAGACTCCATGAGGTGCTTACAGTTGACTCCGTCTTTCGTTTTTGCATATCTTGTGGCACGCAACAGTACCCTGGGAAAATGTCTGAAAAAACCCACTTGAATAACAATCTCCAAAGCAAAAGTGACGTCAGAATCGAGTATTTAGATACTCTTGCCGACTTATCGAGTTATTCTAAGCAAAATGTAAATTAAAGGGAAAATTATCCAATTTATTTTGCATGATTTAAGTCCACAAAAGAATCTGATGAATGCACTACCGGAGGATCTCCGGAGATTTATAGTCTCTAAAGAGGCAAAACGGCCGAACACTTTTACATGAGTCTACATGTCTTTTCAAGGGTATGACTGGTCGGCGAGTTTGCGAATGCAAGATTGTTATGGCAGCAAAATCGGTAAATAGCGTCATAGGAAAGCTTAGAGCGACATGTAGGGATATTGGTCGATCTGGAGACTGGAACCCTGTGTTTTGCACTGGTAATCATCAGTAATGTTAAAAAAAGCATCAATGAGGGCACGGTCAGGGAACTTGTAATATAGCACTATTACAAGTTCCCTTGCTGGGCCCCGAATAAGATAAACAAAGCATCAAGCCATTTCACTAGACGTGATTGGAGGGATGAGAAAGGGAGTATATATTATATGTGTTGTTGGTGTTTGGGCGTGTGGGTGATAGAAGATAAAAAAATGAAGATCTCTAGCATTTTCCTTTTTCTCATTTAAGAAAGCATACCAGTTTTCTCCAATACTTATCAATGAGGGCACGGTCAGGGAACTTGTAATATAGCACTATTAGCCACAAAACTGCATGAGAAAACGATGTCATTCAATTTTGTATCAGATGATGAGACCAGCCTGTGTTTTGGTTTTATTTTTATCCTAAAAGCTATATCTTATCTCGTTGGTTGATTTAGACATCGAGATGGGCGGAGCCCATCGATGTGTTTAAACAAACCAACGAGATGAGGCCATACTCTATTTGTTTTGTAGCATTCCATTGCAGCTGTCGCGCACACAGTCTGCCATACTCTAACTTTCAATAACTGGTAGTTAGAGTACACCATTTATTCTGGCAGATTTTTTTCCAATTAAAAGATTTATACTTGTGCAAATACAAATGGAAATTCAGTGACCATGCTACAATTTCTGGTTAGATATTGTATGTTTATAGTCTTGATCGCCACAACGGCGCGTAATGTTTATTTATCTAGACAACATGCGTAATGTGTATTTGTCTAGACAACACGCGTTAATGTGTATTTGTCTAGACAACACGCGTAAATGTGTATTTGTCTAGACAACATGCGTAATGTGTATTTGTCTAGACAACACGCGTAAATGTATATTTATCTAGACAACATGCGTAATGTGTATTTATCTAGACAACATGCGAAATGTGTATTTGTCTAGACAACACGCGTAAATGTGTATTGGTCTAGACAACACGCGTAAAGTGTATTTGTCTAGACAACACGCGTAAATGTGTATTTATCTAGACAACATGCGTAATGTGTATTTGTCTAGACAACACGCGTAAATGTGGATTTGTCTAGACAACATGCGTAATGTGTATTTGTCTAGACAACACGCATAAATGTGTATTTATCTAGACAACATGCGACATGTGTATTTGTCTAGACATCAAACTGTGACAAGAAACTGAGTGTCAATTATATCAATTATTGTAGCTAGAAGACGGAAAATGATAACAGGAAAAGTCATAAATCTAATTGAATAATGTTTTTGCTCCTCGAATACTTAAACAACTAAGTCGTCTAAACATCCTAACATAACACTACACAACAATACCATTAGGAACGACAGTTTTCAATTACTGAATCTGTCGGAGACAGTTTGAAGTTCCATCAGCACAATATACACTGATTTAGTGTATGAAATAAAGCTAAAAGACTGCACCTGTCAAATGTACAACTATATACCATCAAAGAATTAGTTTCACATGTACAACCAAGATAAAAAACCTTCACAAAAGGCAACACTTCCTTTGAAAGTAACAATCTCCTTTATTGGTTACAATTCCGCTATAGGTAACAACCTGCATTAAATGTAACAATTCCGCTAAAATAAATAACACCGTTAAATGAAATAACCACAGCTATAGGTAACAACCTGCATTAAATGTAATAATTCCGCTAAATTTAATAACCACCGTTAAATGCAATAACCACCGCTATAGGTAACAACCTGCATTAAATGTAACAATTCCGCTAAATGTAATAACCACCGTTAAATGCAATAACGACCGCTATGGGTAACAAGCTCCGTTAATGGTAATAACCTCAGCAAAGGGTAACGTGTCAATTACAAATGATATTTGCAACGTTAAATGAAATGTACCGGTTAGGCTAAGGCTAACAATTTCAACGTTATAAGTAACAACATCCGTCAAAAGTAACACTTTCTCTAAGGTTAACAACCGTCACTAAAGGTAACAATCTCCGCGAAAGGTAATGATTCAATTTCAAAGGTAAAGGTAACCATTTCAAAGTTAAAGGTACAACCTCAGCTAAATGTAACGATTTTTTTAAAGCTTTAAAACTATCCACATCATCTAAAGGTAACAACCTCCGTTAAAGATAACAATCACGTTAAAGTTAACAACTAAAGGTAATAACCTCCGTTATTGGTAATAATTAAGTTATAGTTGACCGTTCCAAGGCGGTAGCCCTATTGTCAACTCTTTTTGTGTTTGTGATGTCGTTTGCATTTATCATTGCATTTGCCTTCTTGTTTGTCTGTTTGCGTGTTTGTTTTTGTGTTTTGTGGTTTACTGTCCTCCTTGAATGCTACTTTCCCTGTCCGATCTTTTTATATTTCTTTTCTTAACAACGGCTGCTACGTATAATTACTTCCATTAAAGATATGCATGTTTACCTCTCCAGTCGATGGTATTATTAGTTTTGTCTTAACCAGATATGTGGCGTGATATTCCCGGTCTACCTTAAATAACCGAGTTATCTTACATGATACGTTATTTTGTATGTTTGCTATAAGAACGTGTTGACTCTCTACTAAACGGTAGTATTAGTTGTTGACCGGGTATATGACATAAAATCACCCTGTCTGAAATCAGAACTAGTTTCGCCTTATATAGAAGACGCCTTATCGCATGTTATGAAACCGTTATTTACGGTCTGTGATATTTACGGTCCTTTACTTGATATTATTTCGCATCTGCGTACTTCTAGATAAATGACACAAATTGTAAAAGAAGATACACATTCAAACAGGAATCAGCACTCGGTCAACCAAAAACACGCATTCAAAATAATCGACAGTAACAACGATAAATAGAATCAAAATAAGGGTTGATGAAAGTGTACTACATTGAAACGGTCAGAGACAAAATGGCCCCTGCTTTTAGGGTGCATTAAAACCCGTTTTTTCTAAGAAGCATTTATTTGTTATATAAATAAAACACAAATATCAAAGATAATCGTGTATATATGAATATAAAAAAGCATAGAAAGCCAAAAAGTACGCACTCGATATCATGACAAAATTCAGAGCAACAAGGGCACGGCAAGATTGAAGACAAACATTAAACTCATTAAGATTAAAGTAGACAACATCATACGGACCGCTGTTGGACATCATACGGACCACTGTTGGACATCATACGGACCACTGTTGGACATCATACGGACCACTGTTGAGTCATCTTACAATCCTTTACTTCGAACGAATTTATTGATTTTACTGAATCTGTTAACACATGAAATAAATTTGTCGTTAGCGTCATATGTTTATAATATTGCAGATCGATTGCCCGTATCTTGTCACAGATGTTGTATGTATGGAGTTATTCAATATTTCCTTTGTGTTAACAAAAGTTTTACAAAGAAAGATACAAATATCGGACAGGGAAAGCAGCATTCAAGGACGACAGTCAACCACAAAACACAAAAACAAACACGTAAACAGAAAAACGGGAAGGCAAAAGTAATAAAAAATGCAAATGACATCACAAACACAAAAGGGTTGACAATAGGGCGACCGCCTTGGAACAGTCAGTGGCAATAAAGGCCACTGGGGGTTAAAACCGGTTCTAGGGTGCACCAAACCTCACACTTACCATACGTTCATCCCATTAAAACAGGACAGTGTAAATAAAGAAATCCCCGCCATGATCTAATCTCTAACCAACAAGGCAGCATCAATAGGCAATATAAGTGAAACACAAATATGCTCGTTTAAATATAATACAAAAAAAAACAATATCCTAGAAAGCCACAATGAAGGTACTCAATGACTTGACAGAAGCCAGAGCAACAAGAGAATAAACCATTAAGGGCACGGTATGAAAGATCATAGACAAACATCAAACGCCACCGTCCCAATGGGCTTTAGGTCGGCATCATCATAGGGTCCACAGCTTGTCCGGTCATCGTACAATTAAAGAGGAAAGCATAGTGGCGAACTGTAAAAGGGTCCACCTCCCGTCCTCATCAACTATACGTCGACAGTTAATTGGTCTTCATTTGTGAAATATACTTTTGTACTATAAGCAATAGTAGATCGACTAAACAAATGAACCTGGATAATCCATTCAACCATGTTTCAAATGGTGGTAATACTTTCATTATCTTGCTGGTGTGCGACAAATGACAAATGAGCTAATCATTAATTATTATGCATTAATCATGTTAATCGGAATGAATTTGATAAATAAATGTCTCCATGCTTCTTTCTACATAGAAGTGCGTATATAGTGGAATCATATCACATAGTTATATTGCTCCTTTTAAATTAGTATAGTATCATAATCAACAATAGACTGAATATTAATTTGTTAACGAAACATTATGTTAATATTCTTCAGATATGTAATGAAAATGCAATATGTTAATACAATAATAATTGCCAATTTACTAAATAATTACGAATACAGCTGGTTTCCACTTAAACATGCGAAGCACAGTAAATGCTAACACATACAACTCTTAAACATCTCCATCGAGTACAACGACCGCCACGGTACATGCAAGCCAAGCATGCATTTCCATAGATTAAACTGAGTTTCTTTTTGACAGGGTTTTAATGACATTTGCGTATTGTAATGGAGTTCAATCTGCTAATAAAGTATGCATGTAATTAATTGCCTGTCAGGAACATCTGCCAACTAAAATAAAACAACGAGGGACGTTCAATTATTACGTGGACATTTTTAATATTAATACGCCTTTATAAATCTAGTAAAATTTAGTTATATGGCAATAAAGGTCTACATTTTCACTTTCATGTCTGTAAATTGTATAAATGATTTGAAACAGATTTTAAGAATAATAGTTTTTTACATCACCACTGTAGACGCCAGGCAGCACGTCATTTGTGTGGTATAACGTCGCCTTGAAAAACCAACAACAACCTGACGTTGTGAATGATAAAACTTGTTTATAATTTTAATTGCTATTTAATTAGATTGCTTTATTAGTCATGGTTTTCATATAAAGAAATATGGTACAGCATTGTTGGATTATCACTTTTTATAAATACATCACAACTTCAAAAAAATAGATCATTTGAATTCGGTCGAGTTTAGCATAAATATTCAAAGTAATTTGAAAACAAATAGCACAGTCATTCCAAAAGACGTATTTATTAAAATATATTCCAGTATTTTTAATTTATTAACACTATATTTTAAAGAAAATATGTAAGATCTTTAAAATTATTTTTTTTATATATTATTCTTGTATAAACTGTTTTATTAATTGTTATATTATTTAATATTTTGATGACATTTTCGTGTTCCGTGCTTTTTTCTGACGTCGTCAATTTCAACGTAAAAACACGGAAGAGTTCGACGTCTACTTATTATTATTTATATCAGTTTTCCTTATTAAGTATACATACAATTTCATAATTGTAATTTTGGATACCAGTGACAGTGCTACTTTACTTGTGTATTTTTGCCCATGTTTTTCCTTTCATTTAACCATTCCCGAAATGCAGTTATAAAATATAAACTATTTAAATCATCATTGTAATGTAATACGACATGGCGTCGAATTATGTTTAAATCATTTGATTTCGTATGATTTGTATTACAAAGTATATGAGTATTAAAGGTTTACGTCAAAAACTGTGTGCGATATTGAAAAAGTCAGCGTATTATTTAAACAGCCCTTGTATATAAAGATACGCTACCTGTATTCATCAGTCGTAACTTCTCCTTCATTGGAACTAGCGATAGGTACGTCCACTTTATATATTTCAGTGGTTAGCGGATATTTGTAACACACGGAATGTACATAGAAGGGTAATGAACATTCATTAGTTTATTTGTTTCATGTTGTTGTTTCTTTACCTAAACACTTGCTTTGTTTCTTGCTTCGACATAAACACTTATATCTATTTATTGTTTACATGAACACATATGTCTTTTATTTACTGCAATGTGAATACATGTGCACCAGTTTGTATTACTTGATTAGCATCAACAAATGATTATTTTACTTCATTTGTTAATAAACACTTTAATATTACTTGTGGCAACATAAAGACATATTTTTTTCTGTTTCGTGCTCTAGCAACGAGCACCTTTAAAGATCGACATGCTACTCATGTGTTAACACACTTTATTATTTAAAAGCAAGAATCGTTTGTAGCGGTATCTCAAACGAATTTTTTTAATAAATAAAATACTTACAGAGGGTTTATGTTCTCTCCCAGATCAAAACCTTGTGGGCGGTACTTGAAAAGTTCATCGAACAGTTTTCGATGTGTTTTAAGTCCCAAAACACCTTTAGATCTCGCACAAAATAAACCCACTGGAAATGTTTTATTTCTTATCTGACATGGATTGTTATGTATCATGATACACATTTTGACGAGAGATTGAACAAAATTACAAACAAATTCTCACAACTTACATGTTAGTCCATCGCTCAACATCAAACGAGAAAAAAAATGCAGCTCTAACCTATTAAATATGTGTTGCTTAAATTAACGCATCAACGGTTAACGTGTTTTTCTGGTGTTTAATGATATATAGGGTCCTATAGAACCACAGCGTCTTTATCACATAGACAATTACATACAAGCATGATAAGTACGTAATATTTAGTCATTGTTGGCCTGTAACATTATTTAAAGCGTTTCTTCTATAACGGTTACTTGGACCAATTACACTATATGAAGAAGTTTGTGAAGCGGTCATTTTCCTATAATACAATATTTTCCTCAGGTATGGAAAAAGCAGTCTAAAGACAAATGATTGATATGCCTCTGGGTACGAACTGTGAACCTCTTGTCGCATATTTTTTTTTGTATTGCCTTTTCTATCCTAAAGAACTTCAACTCGAGAAAGCTAATAATTCTGATATTGTCGCTTTGTCTCGATTACAATCTCTATATGAAAATAGGAGAAATTATTAGCAAAATCTATGACAGTCAAGAGAAATGATTCAGTTTTGTGATATTGTTAATTAGCCCCACTTAAACGATGACGTTTCCCGAACAACTTCGTATGTCGTCTATGTTTGTTCAACAGATTCGTTTTGCTGGAGGCTTGTTCATAATTTAAGTGTTGGACCCAAATTACCAGTTCGACACTATGCCTTCCTCTTTCGGTTGTTCAATGGACAGGACAGACGGTAGACCCTATGATGACGTCTACCTAAATCTTTAGAGGACGGTAACCGGTTGATGTTTGTCTTTAATAGTATCGAGTCGTACTCGTAGTGTTCTCTAAAGTGTCAGTCTGGCAGCTGCGACCCCTATTCGGCTTATTTATATTGCCTACTTATATTTACTTATATTTGCCTACTTATGCTGCTTTGTTCGGTAGAGCCATAATTCATGGAGGGGATTTCTTTTACACTGTCACGTTTTCTTGGTTGACGGTAGGGTTTAATGTGAGGTTTGGTGCACCCTAGTGCTGGTTTAAATCCCCCCAGCGGCCCTTTTTTCGCCACTGACCGTTCCAAGCGGTAGCCCCTATTGTCAACCTTTTGTGTTTGTGATGTCTTATTGGCCTTTTATTTATCTTTAAATTTGTTCTTTGTTTCTGTGTGTGTTTGTGTTTTACTGTCGTCCTTCAAATCTGTCTTTTTCCTGTTCGATTTTTATATCTGTGTTTAGATGCAGAATAATCTTATGCAACTCACGGGCTACTTTGGCGAATCTAGTCGGCATCTATGCAAAACAATCTAGTGCATCTCGATTGATCTCATTTAACTTACCCTACGTTCCGGTCTACAGTCAGTTTGTCCTAATAAAATAGTATAATTGAGGAGAGTGGTAACGATTCTCCTTCGTCTAGAAAGTAATGACGTCAATTTGATTTGCATCAATTGACGTCACACGTTTAGTGTAAGGAGTTTTACACCGTCACCCTTTATATCCTGGAGTGCTGTTGTCTAGTGGTAGAGCCTCGGAAACCAGGATCATTTAACTCACAACGTCTTATGCCAAACGTTTACTATATAGACTGTAGCAAGATTACCGTTAATTCCTAAAATGTATTACTAAGTCACAAATGACGTCATCCAGCAATATAAAATTGAAAACCAACGTCAATGTCCTAATTTTTGTATTAAAGATCATAGTTTAATATCGTTTATATCATTTTTAATATCAAATGATTGACATTTAATTCTTGCGTAAATTGATTAGGTAGCTAGTTAAAACAAATTTGGCGGAATATTCTTTTTAATTAAGTGTTTAGATTGCTTTTTTCCTCATAAATTTTCATTAATGACTTGTGTTATAGTTATTTTCCAATTATCTCAAACAGAAATACGACAGCCAATCGTGTTTTTTCTTTTGTCCGATAACATTTTAGGTTGAAGATGTTTTCCAGAATGAATTCCACACCGGTGTGCTTTAAATTTATCTCATACTCTTGACCAACCTAGAATATGAAACACATCTATGGAGTTGCAACAATTACTGTTTATATTCATCGATATTCGAAGTTGCCGCCGTATTATGTTCGAAAGCATTTTCATTGAATCGAAACAGAATGAAATGACCAAACAATGATTTATTTAGGCTTCACTCTCAACTATCCTAATAATAGCTCTAAATATGTGGCATTGAAGATATTATTGCCGAGGATTTGTATCACTTTTTAAAAATCATAAAAAGATCCTAACACTATGACAGCTATACCGGAATCTGCATTATAAATAGTAACGCGCAGGTTGGTGTATACCTAGGCCCTATTACTATCATCCTCATTTTCAAAATGGCGACACCCCATTTAGTTGAGCCCCATTCTAGCGACACAAGCTTTGAGATTGCGTTGTGCAGAACTAATCAAGATCATCTAGGGCGACGATTGCAGCTTTTCACGATATACGTTTGTATTTACAATCAAGCGTCGACGATGATCTAGACTAGTGCAGGACAAGTCGCAGTTATTTGCTATGCTGGTTTCTCGCAATACATAATCGTCCATATAGCAGCGTATTTTACAAACAAACCAATCAGCTGCCTAGCTGCTAACGTGTTGACTGGACTGACTGAACTGAATTTAAAATAATAAATCTGACATACAGATAAAACTTCTGGCCGTGGTCTAGGGGGTTAGTAGAGCTGCCCTAATTGTATTGATTTAAATGCACGATATCCATAGGGTTCGATTCACTGTGCAAGCGAACAAAATATGACTTTTCTTTTTTTATTTAATGAATTAATAAATCAATAAAATTAAAGTAGGTCGGTAGAAATTTGTTATTTGTTATTTTGTTTAAATAAGTTATTTTCAATAATAGGAAAATGTTCCTTAGTAGTTTTTGTTCGATTAAAGAACTTTGATATAATGAACAAATATAATCATGAACAAACAAAAGTCCAGACTCTATTGTACCCCATATTGGCTTACACTCCGCAAGGGGCTTATTGTATTTGTTGGTGGGAGGGGACTATAACCTTAGGAATTACACACACACATACACACACACACTATTGCAAAAACAGTTTTGAGTTGGGGAAGTGTGTGTGTGGATTGTGTGCGTGGTTGCGTGCGCGCGTTTGTTGGAGATCACCATGTCGAACATTAATCAGGTATATGGTTTCCACGTTCTTCCTCAGAATATTAGGATTTAGTTTTCTCTTTACGAGGACTGGCGTGGGCTTAGTTAATAACGCTTTTCGACTTGTAACTTTAATAGATATGATGATATAATAACAAGAACAATACTGTACAGCCACTTTTCCGGGTTGTTTGTTAAATGTGAAGCATACTCTCCTCGATTTCTTTCATAAATTAACTTCCTTTAAGTTAAGGTTGATAGTCCCTCCGCCAATTAAACCAATAGATAACCATAATGATATAGGAAAAATACAGTCTGGACTTTCTATGACAGACTTGAACAAGTGTATAATGTCAGGCCTGCCAATCTCCGGAACAATCTGGATTCCCTCCGGATTTTTCAGTCGCTCCTCAGATCTCCGGATTTAAATGTACAATCTCCGGATTTTCTATCAAAACAAAATGTTCATGATTTAACAGCTATACTTTCGCAGTTTATCAGCTATTTCCCGAATTTGGTCCTGTTATGCTCCCCTAGTCAGAGGAATATATACAAGTGTCGATCAGTGTAATGTACTGATCTGAATATACAATTAACACCTAAGGGACATAGTTAGCTGTGATTTTTTTAATGGGTCAACCTAACTGAAATAGGCAAGTGTGTGGAACTAGCAACTCCTTGTGTGAGGTATGGACTATAAAAGCTGCATGCTGTGTACGATGATTCAGATGTGTAGAGTTGACTTTGTATTTGCATTTAGGCACGCATCTGTGTAGAAAGGTAAATGCAATTTCACATAAAAAAAAATGTGTGGCTGAAACTAAACCAAAGACTGACTACTAATATCGGAACGACCGACTTTCTAATCGAATTACTATGCTAATAAATAACTTTTCTGTAACATCAAGTTGATCTTGTAATTATCCCATTTACGTGGGGGATGTTACCCGAGTTATTTCTTATGGGGTCTATGTTTCTCAACTTAAGTCGGTTTCTCTAGAGTGTGTAGTCGTGTTGAGAACTTTAATTATTCGTAATATTTGTATAACTAAAATGCTAATCCAGCAGGGCCATAAACATTCGAAAACCTTTGCAAAATTGTATATCGTTGTATTATCGTAACTCTGATCTACTTTTAAAACATAAAAGCAATTAAAGAAACTATTCTGCGACAAGAACTATCACAACCAGACCTTCTATGGTGATGTGATTTACAAAACTTAGTGAATCTCGGTCAAAAATCCACGTTCATACAATCTATATAAACTTGTTAACACATGTTATCAGAAAGGTTATGACCCTATCATTTTGCAACGACTGCAAGTTAGTGCCTTGACCCATCTACAGCTCGCCACTCTGCCTTTTTCTTTGATTGTGCGATGACCAGACAGATTGTGGGATCCTATGATGATGGTGTTTTACAGCACGTCGACACATGAATAGGTCAGTATTGTGCGCAAATACCGAAAAAAGATGAAGAAATGAAGCAGTAATTAACAATGAATGTAAAGATATAAAGATAAAACTATTTACAAATAAGAGATGATATGGTAGTATATGAACTTTGTATATATGTAAATCAACAAAGCCATCAACAGGTGTATA
Organism: Cyrtodaria siliqua; assembly: GCA_037043455.1. Classification (NCBI taxonomy): domain Eukaryota; kingdom Metazoa; phylum Mollusca; class Bivalvia; order Adapedonta; family Hiatellidae; genus Cyrtodaria; species Cyrtodaria siliqua. The sequence goes on along the minus strand of JAWPHD010019835.1, from coordinate 14,379 downwards.
AAAAAGTAATATACATAAGAACATATTATATTATTATGCCTCACTGTAAACACTCCATGTAAAATCCCCATACCCTTCCGTGTGGAGTATTTCGCGCAAAATATCAACCCGCTAACTTTTTGAAAAGCTCAGTTCTAAAAATAGATTTTTTCAAGAACGACTATGGACTATGATCAATGTCAAAATAGACCTGTCTTATTAATGCGGTTTCCCATAGGAGTATTTCTTTCTGTTTAATAAAATAAGATCACATCCTTTTGAGGGTACCAGTGGATATTATCTACCCCCGAAATGATAATGTCGACATTATCGGGTTGATAAATTCACTGGCACCCTCACGAGGATGTAATATTTACATACTGTTCACCGGTGAATTTTTTTTTACTATCACACGATTGTGACATCACGGGAGATAACAATAGGTTTTGGTTTTTTTCCCAATTACGACACGACCCTTGCGCAATTGAAAACGTGGACGCTTATTAAAATAACGTTGAAGTTTTGCCAATCGTAAGACGCTGGTTTACCAAACGACAATAAACAAATATGGCGAGCTAGATTCGCGAAAATTTCGGTACGGGATTTGAACACCCTGGGAAATGGCCTGAAAGGACTATGCGAGTATATCTAAAACTGATGTGTTGTTACAACAGACGTTTCTGAAAAACATTCGAAAAAAAATTGTTCAGTAAATAAATAATTAATGCATCCCAGTGAGGTGACAGTGAATATATTCAACCTTCGGAAAATAGTGTGCGTCAACGGGTGTATAATCAAGTAAATATACAGAATGTAAGCACTATTAAATGATTTATAAAGCCTGATTTCTTTCTGAAAATCTAAATCAAGATAAAATATATAGTATCAAATACTATTTTTAATAGTATTGACATTGTAGTATCTTTAAAATGTGCGCATAGGATCACGTCTACACATTCTAACAGATAATATATCTGACTGTTAACGGTGCAAACAGTGTATACATGCTGGTAACTGCGCACCGTTTAATTACATATTATTGATTGATTGAATGGATTTATAGTCGTACCAACAGCTAAGGTCATACGGCGACTTTTCCAGGTTCCATTGGTGGAGGAAGGTCCCAGGTGCCCCTCCGGGCAATATTCGTGCACGGGCGGGCCACCTGGGTAGAACCACCGACGTTCGCAAGCCAGCTGGATTGCTTCCTCACATAAATGATTCCCTAGGGCCCCTGATGGATTGAACCTACATCGGTGAGGGACAAGTGATTTCAAGTCAGAGACGTTAACCACATCGGCCACGGACGACCCTATCACATACGTATGAGTAGAACGTGTATGCCCTACTCCTGCACCGGCCTAAAACAACTTCTCGAATAATGGGTCAATTAAAAGGACGCTATTCTCCGAGTAACGTTTTAATTGAATGGAGTCTATTGTTCGCTGACAAATCCCATTCAAGTTGGCTTGCCAAAAGTTAGGAAATTTGTGTTAATCCATCATTTAAATCAGTATATTTAGGAAATTTGGAATTAGATATATGTAAACCTAATGATGCCTAGCAGCACTATCAGCTGTATCATTACCCATGTATTTCCTACATTGTCTATGGAAGCCAGTAAAAAATAATAAAATTATCAACTATAAGAAAAATTGTACTTTCTAAAAGTTGAACCACAACTTGGTTAACCCAGGTTTCATATTACCCAGGGCTTCGTGAGATGAAAAGGTATCAGAAAAGATTAAAAAAATGGTCATCGTCAGATTCATAAATATAGTGAAGGAAAGGTCAGTTACCTTAAGTCAGCTGAAAAGATAGAGGCCTGTCAGGCCAGCGTGCCCTTTATGCTGGTTTGTGAACAACAGCTGCTGCAGCTACCTTATCTCCATCTTTAATGAACCATCTGTGTATATATGTTGAAAGTTACTATAATTAATGTAATTTCATTAAATTGCCTTTTGGAAAGATAGTAGGATCTGTACTGGATGTGTTACTATTACAAAGATCAAAAATATGTTGGTGTTTCCAAAGTCCATGAGGATTGTGGTACTTTGTACTTGGCAATCAAAGTTCAGGTCGATTTCAATGTCTCCTTAAGTTTGGTTTCATAGGAAGACAAAATAGACGATCAAAAAAATAGGTCATAACTAGGATTAAAAACAGTATCGAAATTGGGGTAATTGAAGGATTAGATTGCAATTTATGGCGTATTGAAGGGGCTAATTTGTCCCGCCGATGATACGGGACGGTTTGGTTAAAAATTCTTATAGGGACGATAGCGTTTTGATGCATTTCATTTAATCTTGTCTTGTCGTAACCTTAACATTTGTTATTTTGTTGCTCTGGCATCTGCCAAGTGATTGAGAATTACTTAGTACCATCCTAGGCTTTTGTTTTTATATTATATATCCATGGAGCATATCATGTGGTTTTACTTATATTGGCCTATTAACGCTGCCTTGTTCGATAGAGATTATAACCAGGCGGGGATATCTTTATTTACACTGTCCCGTTTATGGGATGACAGTAGGGTAAAGGCGCTGATTTGTGCACCCTAGAACCTGGTTTAAACCCCGCGAGCGGCCTTTTTTGCCACTGAACTTTCCGAGGCGGTACCCCTATTGTCAACCCTTGTGTGTTTGTGATGTCAGAAAGGATCCCGTACAAATGACCATGGGATCCAGAACACTGCCATGAAATGTTCATGTATGATGTAATTATTGCGTTGGTGAATATGTTAGAAGGGATACTAACCAGGCGATCGAGTACACTGACATGCACGTTTCTTTTATGGGTGAAACTGTTCTGTTTGGTGAGTGTGTTAGTATGGTTAACGTAGACTGGACCAGGAGGATCCCGACATTGTCATGCACGATTCCTATCTATGGTGTAGCTATTCTGTTGGTGAGTATGCTAGATGGGATCCCGTAGACTGACAAGGGGATCTAGTACTACTGCCACACAAGTTTCAGCCATGGTGTAACTATATTGTTGCTGAGCAATGTTAATAGGGATCCCGTAGACTGACCAGGTGGTCCAGTACACTGCCATGCACGTTTTTCGTGTAGGTGTAACTATTCTGGTTAGTGAGCATGTTAAGAACGGATCCCGTAGACTGGACCCCTGGGATCCAGTACACTGCCATGCACGTTTCTTTTATGGTGTAACTATTCTGTTTGGTGAGGCATTGTTAAGAAGAGAACCGTAGACTGACCTGGTATCCAGTACACTGCCATGCAAGTTTTTTTTATGGTGTAACTTATTGTGTTGGTGAGCTTGTTAAGAAGGGATCCCGTAGACAGACCCGGGAAATCCGGTACACACCCTGTCATGCAATTTTATTTTATGTATACCTTATAATTTACACCTCTATAAAGTTACGCTCTGTTGATGTGGGAAATCATAAACAAATTGTCTGGAAGTACAAAAGAACACCAGTAAGAAATATTGAAATTGAAATTGTCATTTATTTCAAGAAATGACGACATATCAAATAGTAATAGCATTTATTGTTTAAAATAAATGATATATATGTTTTCCATCAAAGCTGTGGGAAACTAAAACGCAAAAAAATGCGAAAACGCAATACCCCACCCGTAACGTGGCGAGTGTAATTATAATACAAATCTGATTACAAGATCAACAGTATGTCAAGTTTAAAGTTAGAACGACCAGAAGATTGAACATTGCCAGGGTAAAATATATTTAAATGGTATATATAACACAAACCTAATAGGCGTTGTGATTGAAGAATTCGTCAGACATTTTGCTATACAATCACTTCAGTAAAAAATTAACGTTGCGTACCAAGCATGATGCCATAACCAGATGCCCTTTGCACAATGGTACAGAACATGCCCATAAGTACATAGCGAAATACGCATATGTAATGAGGCATATGTGTTCACCGTCACTATGTTGTCCAAGTAAATAACTATAAACTAACTACACAATCAATTCTATAAAAACACTGAGTCCCGATCACGATACCATACAAAGATGTTCTCTGGCACACTGCTACCGCATGTGACATCCGTGCTTAGTAAACAACATAACAAGTCATATTATGATGGCAGGTATCTAATCACAATCACTCCATTTATATAACAATTTCAACATTGACACATACCAGATGCCCTCAGCACCAGGGTATATAATATTCCGTAAGTAAATAGAACATGTCCTGACATGACAGCATTATACTTCACAATGTGGTGAAGTAAATAATCCTCATATCCTGTGTAAGCACGAACATATCAAGTACAAAAACATGATCGTCCAACATGATGACATACCAGATGCCCTTAGCACCATGTACAAAACATGTAGGAAGTAAGTACAAATACACAAGCAGCAGACGCACATACCAGATTGCCCTTAGCACCATGGTACATAACATTCAGATTAAAAAAATGTAGATGTCATGGCATGAAAGCATGATAATCACATTGTGGTGAAAGTAAATATCCTCGTATCCTGTGTAAAGCACTAACATATCAAGTACAAAAACATGATCCGTCCAGATGCCCCTTAGGCACCAGTGGTACAGACTACATGCCCACGTCGCCATGGTAGTTATCTCTTGCGATAGGAACCTCATCCGGTGGTGGTGTAACTGTTTGGATGGACTGTTAATTATGGTCCTTTCAGAGACCTGGTTTAACAGGAGGTCAGTTGGATATAGATGTTAGCTGTTGTGATGGAAGATCATCGGGTGGCGTTGCATTTGTCTGGCCTCGCCTGTTGATTACAGCTGTCAATGACTTGGTCATTTTAGAACCCTAGAACCGGTTTCAAACCACCAGTGACCTACTTTGCCACTGACCGTTCCAAGGCGGTAGCCATATTGTCAACCCTTTTGTGTTTGTGATGTCGTTTTGCTTTTATCATTTCTTTTGCCTTCTTGCTGTCTGTTTGCATGTTTGTTCTGCTGTTTTTGTGGTTGACTGTCCTCCTTGAATGCTACTTTCCCTATCCGATCTTTTCGTAATTCTTGCGGCGTTTTGCAGGAGGTTGGTTTGGACATGACAGTAAATGTTCAAATTGTACAATTAACCTTGAAAGATATATAATTTCCATGACTTTTTCGACACCGGAAGGGCTGGACTTGTGCACCATGTTTGTAGCAAAGAAGGACACAAGTGACATAAATATCGGCATATGTTCAACTGATTATGCATGTACAGACATATAATATATATATATATATACATATACACCCAATACACACATATATATTCACAGGTTTTGTTATACCACCCATCGGCTAGGGATGCCATTAAGAAATGAGGCATATTCCACAACCCTTGAAACTGTGAATACAATATTCGTTAGTTATGACATAAAATACGGTGTATTGCACATACGTTTTCGGTATATGGATTAGCAAGTTATTCCAGATTACCAGTTTATCATAATAAACTAGTTAATAAATCTTGTTATTATCTAATCGACTCAAGCTGTTGTTCGCTCTAACAAATGGTAATTGAATATGCAACATATACGCAAATCAGCAAGTATGATTTCAATTAATATTGTTATGCCGATATATAAATACGGCAACCAATCCAAATGACATATCAAATTATATGCCCCTTTAAAAGAACGTATTTATTCTGCTAGTATCATGGTTAAAGGAAAAGGCTATCACCAGTGTTTAATTTTCAGGTGTATTATGCTGCAAAACCAACTGTTGAATGTGTCTGACCGGTTATAATTACCTCATAAATGTATACATATACCATTCATATGCACATTGTTCTGAATACGTGGGATATAGCTATTGTATAATGAAATGGCGAAAGAGAAATAAAACAACCGAAAATAATGTAAAAGTAACTACAGCATGACCCAAAAAACACTCAAACCGTGGGTTGTGCCAGTAGTTTGATATATATATATGGTTAATGTGTATATATGCTTTTAGCGTGATAAGACACTTACGTATACTTTAATATAGATCGTTTACTCGTATATTACAGGTACCCTGGAGAGATTAAGGTTTACAAATAAAAATATCATTTATAAAATAATTTACATTTAATGGTGTAGCTATGTTGGGTGAGCAGTTGGAAAAAAATCCTGTACATTGACCAGGGGATCCAGTATACTGCAACTACGCAATTTTATTCTATGGAGTAACTATTCCATTGGTGAGTATCTTACGAATGGACACACGTTGACCTGATCAGAGGTTCCAGTACACTGTCATGCAAGACTTATTTTAGTAGTAGATATTCTGTTGCTGAGTGTGTTAGAGGGGGAAAGGGATCCTGTAGACTTACAAGGGGATACAGTACACTGCTGTATCAAGTTTCTCCTATGATGACCTATTCTGTCGATGTGTATGCTAAAAGAGATCCCTTAGACTGACAAAAGGGATCCATACACTTTATGGTGCAGCTAATCTCTTAGTGAGTATGATAAAAATGGATCCCTAGACCGACCAGGGGGATCCAGTCACTACCTGCACATTTATTTTGATGTTGTAGCTTTTCCGTGGTGAGTGTGTTAGAAGGGATCCCGTAGACTGACCAGGGATCCAGTACACTGCTATCCAAGTTTCTACTATGTTGTTGCTATTCTTTGATGAGTATGTTAGTCTGACCAAGGGATCCAGTACACTGCCCGTGCACGTTTGTTTTATGGTGTAGCTATTCTCTTGGTGAGTGTTTTAAAAGCAATCTGTTGATGAGTATGTTAAGATGAATCCGGTAGACTGACTAAGGGGATCCAGCACTACTGCCACGCAAAATTTCGTCTATGATGTAACTAGTTCTGTTGGTGAGTATGTTAGAAACGAAATCCCATAGACCGACCAGGGGTCCATACATTGGACTGGTGGGCGCAGTGTCCTTTTAATAAATGTAATAACAAACGATTTACCTATATAATATATATTAGTATGTGTTTTTTATTTAGAAAAAAGGCTATTATAACACTTTCTTATGAAACTTTCTAGCATGGTGTTCTATGGTCACACATTGGTTTGACGAAAAACAATATGTAAGAAAAAGGAAGAAAAACCCCGTTTTTTGTGATCATTCTACTAAATTGTTCTGATAGTACAATTTAATCAACTTTACATAAAAATATCAGAATAAGATTTGAAAATAAGAGTCCCTTCAAATGAGCTTATTATTTTTGAAGTTCTTTGATATCAAGGTATGCACGCATTGCATATCATCTAATTCGTAGACACTGGTAAAAATGCAATGAATGACCATTTCCTAGAATCATTAATCTATGGAAACTGCATATATGGAGCCTAGGGGTGTGCATGATTTTGATCACAGATAATATTCCGTGGTTTTAGCTTATTTTTTGAAATATAGATGCATTTATGATAAACGTACTATTGTTTTCAATATTAAATTATATGTACCTAAAGTCATATCTCTACCAAAACAACTAATAATTTAGCAAAATGCAAATGATTCTATAGGTTTCACATTACCAGTGATATCATAGAAGTCTACCACCAGTCATAATATCTACAAAACAACCAATCATTTAGCACAAATGCAAACTGATTTTTATAGATTTCACACTACTAGGATATCTATAGAACCATTGACATTATTGGAGGCCATTATACTATAATATTCTCATATGTGGTCCAGGTATTTCTTTCCCTTTTATAACAGGGTCGAAATTCTTCACAATTAAAAAAAAGATTTTCACACTATGTCAGATTTTTTACACATTTTGTTTTTGTACACAACATTTGCCCTCTTACTTTGTCAAAATTGATTTATTTTATACATTGACAGAAGAAAGTTTATCTAACGTATACCATATTATTATGAATAATTTGTACAGTTGTTTTGATAGTGTCGTGTCCTCCTCCAAGAAAAACAATGTATGTATTGAGTAATACGCCTTTTAAACAATTAATCCTTTCAATATGTATTGTTTTCGCAAAATTAGACAGTTTATCGGGCTTTTTCTTAAATATTACCAGGCTAGGCAGTCTTTACAATTTTAGGGGGGAAAAAAAAAGCCATGCAGTGGACCATACCAGACATCACACAATGGTACGAGAAATGCAAAGGTGCGAGAACCATCGCCCATATACTCAGTCGCATCGCAAATACTAACCGTTGTGTTTTTGCCGAAGTTGTCATTCTGTTTAAGGCGACAAAAGAGAGGGACCTTATTATTTTAAAGTCCCCGAACCTTCTCTAGGACGGTTGATTGATCTACCCACCATATATAGTTGAGGTAGATTGTTGATTTCCATCCTGGAGTTCCATGAACTCGCCATTGTTGTGATTACATGCAAATCTCCTAACGTGCTTCTTGGGTAGGAGCGATCTCCACTCATTAAAATTCATTAGTCATTGTACGGAATCCCCTTTTCCACTTACCACTACAACTTGTCTTCGAGCAATAATCGTGGAACTGAAAATAAGTACTTTCCAATATATTCAGTACATTGCTTCGTGGCATTCTAGGACTTTGTACGTATGTGATTAATTAGTGCTATTATACTTATATGTATTATTAATGCTGAGTAGGTTTGTTAGGAGGGGATATAGGCAGGTGAGGTTGATCATATTTGTGTTATCAATCTATATATACTATTAAGGCTGAGTAGTTTTGTTGGAGGATATAAGCAGGTGAGAATGGTCTTATTTGTGTTATTATACTTATATGTATATAAATGAAGAGTAGTTTTGTTAGAGGGACTATAGGCAGGTGAAGATGTTCATATTTGTGTATTATTACTTATATGTATTATAAAAGCTGCGTATATTTGTTAGAGGATTAGGGCAGGTGAGAATGATCATATTTGTGTTAATTATACTTATATGTAGTATTAATGCTGAGTAGTTTGACTCTTCAAAATGGCCCGGTGCGTCACACCTCTTAGAGATTCTAACTCCATCTAATACGACAAACATCTGTCGGTCTAGGGTGAATAACTCACACTTCCTTAGCTCCTTGCCCACTAATATGTAGACATCTCTGACGACTGTAGCGGACTATCAGGGCAGGCTGACGAATGACTCTTCACTCTGCCTGTTCCCAGAACAACAAAGTGAGTGAACAACACCCATCACAGACGTACAACCATCGCTACTAAGTAAAACTCTGTCCTACCTCCCTTATCTGCAGCTACCACAAATATACAATCACTCTTCATCGCCCATCTACACCACTACCATTTCGCAGCTTCGATAATGAACGCGCCTCCCGGCCTGAGCGCTGCACACAAAGAGACTAACACCAACTCAGACAATCAAACATCTGCGACTAAAATGAACGTCTCCACACGTCCGGTGCGGCAGCACCACAAAGAGACATACTCATGCTCATCTATTTCTCAGCGACCTAAAATGTACGAGCATCTCGGCCGGTGCGGATGATCCCTCTATATGACATTCTATACATCTCTGTATAACACACTGCATGCGTCGTATGTTAGAGGACTAACGGCCGGTGAGGATGATTATATTAGTGTTTATACTTTAATGTTATAAATTATGCTGCGTAGTATTTTACGCGGATATAGGCAGGTAGAGGATGCATCATATTAGTTGTATTATACTTATATGTTTATAAATGCTGCGTAGCTTAGTTAGAGAATATAGGCCGGTGAGATCCCATAATTTGTGTTATTTATTCTCTACTATACCTGCTGCCAGGTAGTTTCGAGGGTATGGCACGTGCGGAATTCTCTTCTTGCATATTCGCGTATTCGACTGGTGATGGAAAGGCCTGATCTTACACACGAGAAGATAAAAGTCACGCGCTGATATCGACAATGACAGCTGCAGGACAACATCATGAATAATTGTTTAAAACGGAACCTCGGCAGATCTCGGTTCCGATAAAACTATTGTAACTCGGGCTTGAATATCCGATCTTTACCGGATAACCAATGAACGATTCCTGTAATCTTACTGTGCCCGTTTAATTGGGGATGCATTATGGTAAGAGTGATATTTGGTGCACTCTATAATCCGGTTAAAACCCATCGGCCGTTTTGCTCACTGACCGTCCCAAATCAGTACCCTAATGGCAACCATTGTATTTTCATTTTACTTGTTGTTTGATGTTGATTGCGTTTTTTTATGTGAATGTAACAATTCCTGTTTGACAAATATACCTACGTTGATGATCTAAAAAAATAATTCGAAATCTCTATGATTATAATAAATCTAAACTACGAGTGATTTTATCGTGGATGCAAGTTTTGCTAACTTAATAGTTGTATGTTGCGCCTCTAAGATCAATAGGCCCACAAGCGGAAGATCTGGTTCAAACCCCTAAGGATGCTTGGCTCTCCATATCATGTTTCATTAATTCATGGCACATCTTTCCGTCAACATTCGGCATCAATCCGCCTTGTTTCAGGACTAGATTAGTACGTCACTTCCCTCCTTGTAACGAAGATAGGGCCGACGGTTCACTGAAAGAAGGAACGCTGAAGACAGAAATTAGTTGGTTCTTTGTCTGGCGGCATTGGATGTATACAGTTGTTAGTAGACCTATTAATGGCATAGTGCCTTGACTGGAGTACCATGGAGTACTATGAGGTGACTGCTTCACAATAATAGAAAAGTCTCAGCAATGCTCCCAGTGAAACAGTCCACTACAAAAGGTAAAAAGAGGAAACATCAGGTGAACTGCCGGGTGAACAGCGAGAGTCGCGTAGAAATAGATTACACGCGAAGTTTCAACAGAAAAATGTCACGACAGATATCCATCCAGTAAGGAGGGACACTAGAGAGCTGGCCGGAAGACGGAGTGAGGGAAATACGAAAAAAAGAGCAAAATAAAAACGATTGAGAAAGTGGACAAAAGAAAATTTAATTATATAAGTTTGCCCATATTATAACAGTTTTTTCACTGAAGAAACTACCCCGCCAAACAAAGGCAAAATTACACTATCCATCGTTTATCAAATAATCAAAACGCTATTCGGGTGTTCAGGTCATTAAAATATATGTATATGTGCTGATAAAAATATAGGTTTATTTTACGGGTTTTAAAAATACCCGTGACTGAATATCCTTAAAATGAGTTATGAGTTGGTAACTCTTACTTCCACGCTACAGTTTTGGGGTTTGGCCCTGGTGATTAAAGCCATTTAATATTGTGTATATAGAGTTTGGATTCTCAAAATATGTAAGTTATATATATACCGTCGACGTCCAGTAGGGTTAGAAACGGTGTATATATATTGTAAACAGTGTCTGCTATTGGCGGGATAGTACTTTAAATGGAGGCGTTTTTGAGATTGAAAGCTCTGATGAGTCTGTATTTATAGGTGAAAATTGATTGTTTGTTATCACCTTTTTAATGCCATTAATCTAATGCCAACAAGGCATGGTTCCAAATTAACAACCCCCAAGGCCCCACTGTCAAGTAATATTTACCTAACAAATGTTGTGTTTTCTAAATGTCATACTTGTATTGTTAAGGAAAGCAAACTCATAAAAATCACACTTTACATGAACAAAATGGAAATAACGACAAGAAACCTGCAGGGGGGAAACTTTGGATACCAAATGACAGTTCCACACACAACAATTTTCGACACAACTACCCAAGAACCCATCCGCACGCAGTATAGTGTAGGCGCACTTATTACTAGGGATACGCCCGCACTCAGAGATTTACTCGTGGTTCGTATAGTGGCAATCTCTGAGTCCTTCAGTCTAGCTTATCCAGCTATACAACATATAAATGAAAGACTAACAACTACCAAAATGCTAAGTGACACGTTTATTTATATATACATGCTATATAATGTAGCTAATACTTTACCGTGGCGAGTTGCTTTCCCAGATCGGATTAGCTGACTGCCCAAAATGTAAGAAAAGTTGAGTTTAATAGTAATAACCACGTTTACATGTGTCAAACGTGGAGCACGGAAAACATGATACGCGAGAAGAATAAGTCGTTCAAATTAAACGTGCAGTTATTTGCATTTATAAAAGTATAGTTATAAACGCGCACAGTTGATAAACGTGGACTTGAAATACAACTTGTCATGTATCGTAAATTAAAGAAGCATAATAGTGATTTGAAAACAGACTCATTTAAAGTTAATTTTTAATCGGGAAACGTAATAATCAGTGTTATTTCACCCAGATGCATGTGAAGACAAGTATTCCAATCTATAATATTGACATACGTCAACAATGATTTTCCTTGTCTAACAATAGCATAACGTGACCAACACTAAACAGCTAATTTCGTGATTACAGAGCTGACTCAAGTTGTCATCGCTCGCCAGGAAAAATACCTATAACCTGGGCTACAACAATAGACTAGTAGAAAATTATTATAATAAAACTAGTGTTTTTAATGTCACACAAACAACACAAACAGTGCTCCTTTCATACTGCACTTTTTATCTTAAATACATTTGGTATAATAACAACATATGTAGATTTTATTACAAGACTGTTTGTTTTTGTCCTTAGATACTTTTTGGTTGTAGTAGTAGTAGTAGTAGTAGTATTTGGTAGTAGATAGTTTTTTGTTTTTATTTTTGGTGGGGGTTGTTTTTGGTATTATACATTTTATTATTATTTAAAATTATTTTCAGAACGACGTCGGGGCCCTAACACACACCATTCGTAAGTACTTACAGCCATGGACAGTTATAGCAATGAGATGGAACTGATTATATATAGCCATAGCAACGACTCTTGTTATGGCTATATGTACATAATACAGTACGGCACGCACAAGCTACAAGGGTATTTCAATAACTGTTGCTATAATATCAGAATACATTTTGAGAGAAAACTGTAGCAGCCATAAAAGTACTATTACGAAAAGTCGCAGTAGAGCTTATGGACGAACTTTCGGGGCGAAAAGTCTTTATCTTACAATTTCGGGTTTGCGACTTTGCAAGTCTAAATTTCCGCACAAAATCTCGACTTTGCGGACTTTTCGCCTTCGGGTTTGTGACTTTTCCGCCTTCGACTTTTTTTGTTTGCGGACTTTCGCCTTCGAATTTCCGGCTTGTGGAAAGGGGTTATTAATACGGTAAAAAGTCGCAAAGTCCGAAAAGTCGAAATGGCCGCAATCCGTCTTACCATATATATATTTAAAACTCATATTATTTTCCCGTTCATTCACATTTACTTAGTTATGTTTCAATTTTTCTAACGTCAAGATCAACATCCGTTCTAATTGTTGTACGTGTTAATATCTGTATCAAATTATGTTAGTGTGTAATATGCATGTTTTACTTGAGTAACAGAGATAAACAGACAACTGTTTTTGATAATCTAATAGCATAGCACCTTTGTGGTTTGAAAACAAATTGATTCCGTTGCAATATATTTGAATTGGACGTATTTTTTATATTGTCAGGAACAATTTAATTATTACTGTTATCAGAATCAATGGGCCTAATCATCATAATTTCCCGCCGCCGTCACCACCACCACCATCATTGCTACTACTACGTCTACTACTATTCTAATGAGATGCACTAAATAAACACTATTGTGAAAATGTCTCCAACTACAAACATAGCAGCGAGAAAACATAGCGCTTATGGTGCGCACCTACCGTAGAGCTACGACGAGGACCCTTAACAGAGTAGGCAGAACATCTCAACACACATCGCACTTTTTCGCGAGAGGTTTCTGAATACATCAATGTAATGCCTGCATACATAATCACCGGATTTAAATATAATACATCTTAAAATCCCACACTGGATTGCATAAAACTCACCAAGAGTATAATATCACGACGAGCTAGTATTTATTGAGACGATACATTGCAGCAGGCATGTTTTCCATGGAATTGTTACCTTCCAAAATTTCTCTAGGATCTGTCCATTCCGGATTTGGGAAACTTAGCCAGCCCAGAAACTGATAAAATTAAATAACACAACGTCGAATACGATAACCAGAAATTATGTGGGTGTTGAGTTGGGGCGGGGTTAATTTGCCAAAGACTTGGCCTGAACTATTTGGTTCAACTTAGTTTTATTGCTGTTGTTTTATATCAGGATGCACTTGTATACCCTAAGTATAGAACTCTTGTAAAATTATTTAAAGGTCAAGCAGAGCTTATGCCGTGTTGTGGTGTCCGTCGTCCGTCCGTCCGTCCTGGTCCGTAAAACTATTTTATTGTAGCGACTACTCCCTGAAATTTGCAAAATGGATTTTCATGAAACTTTACATAATATTGCCCATGACATCTAGTTGGTCCTAGCAAAAATTCACGTTGATGTGAATTAAAGATGGCCGCCAAAGCTAAAAATAGCTACTTGACTGGATTTTCATGGAACTTTACAGGAATAATTGCTCTTAATGTTTCAGTATCGGCCAGACATTCAAGATGGCCCGCCACAGCTAAAAATAGAATTTTTAAAAAAAGAAGTTTGTAGCGACTACTCTGAAAATGAAAACTATA
>JAWPHD010019834.1:0-34040 GCA_037043455.1 Cyrtodaria siliqua | reverse complement strand
AATTTCATACCGACCTGAATTTTTGCTAGGATCAACTAGACATCAAGAGCAACTGCAACATTCCTGTCAAGTTCCATAAAATTTCATAAAGTTGTTTCAGAAGAGTAGTCGCCACAATTTTTTCCTATATAACTCTATGTAAACAAATATGGCCGCTGGCGGCCACATTTGACATCCAATCAAAATGAACTTTGGTTAGGACCAATTACATGTCGTAGCAGTCATTTTGGTAAAGGTTTCAAATCAATATCCCTTACATTTTTTGAAAAGTAGATGTCACAAAGTCACATTTTTAGAATCTATTTTTAGCAGTGGTGGCCATCTTGAATATCCTACCGACCTGAACTTTTGCTAGGATCAACTAGACATTAAGACATTTTTGAGAAGTAGTCGCGTCAAAATCCAATTTTTAAAATCTATTTATAGCCCTGGCAGCCATCTTGAATTTTCTGCCAACCTGAAGTTTTGCTAAGATCAACTAGACATCAAGAGCAACATTCCTGTAAAGTTTCATGACAATCCGTCAAGTAATTTCAGAGGAGTAGTTGCAACAAGTTTTTCATATTATAATTCTATGTAAACAAAGATGGTCGCTGGTGGCCATGTTTGACATCAAATCAAAATGAATCTTGGTTTGGATCAATTAAGTACATGTCACACCAGTCATTCTGGTAAAGGTTCCAATTCAATATCCCTTACATTTTTTGAAAAGTAGATGTCACAAAGTCACATTTTTAGAATCTATTTTTAGCAGTGGTGGCCATCTTGAATATCCTACCGACCTGAACTTTTGCTAGGATCAACTAGACATTAAGATCTACATTCCTGTCAAGTTTTATGAAATTCCATCAGGTAGTTTCAGAGAAGTAGTCGCCACAAGTTTTTCCTATATAACCAGGGCTTTTTTTTCTTCATAAACAGGGGCCGGGGCCGATATTCGGCCCCATTTTTCCCCTCTTTGGCTGAAAAAAGTCCCCTAAAAAAAATAATAATAGATATATTTATTTTTTTGACTTAACATTATTTCCCCCTCTAACTTTCGAAACATTATTATGTTTGGGATACATTTCTAGAAGACAGTTTATCTAAAAATGTACCTCTTTTGCATACATGCACACCCAAATCTTCAATTTCTGCCTAATACACTGTTCCCCCACGAACAACATGTCCTGCCAGTCATTTTGGTAAAGGTTCCAATCAATATCACTTACAGTTTTTGGGAAGTAGTAGCCACAAAATCACATTTTTTAAAATCTATTTTTAGCCATGGTGGCCCTCTTGAATTTCCGGCCAACCTAAAATGTTGGTAGGATCAACTAGACATCAAGAGCAACATTCCTGTGAAGTTCCATGAACATCTGTCAAGTAGTTTCAAAGGAGTAGTCGCCACTAAAAAAAGTTTACGGACAGACAGACAGATGGACGGACGACGCACCACGGCATAAGCTCTGCTGATGTTTGATCAGTCGAGCTAAAAACACATACAATTAGAAACCTTTCATTTTTACATGGAGCTAATTTGGTATCCTACGACTTGGAAGTACTTCCTGACTGGTCTGACACTCAGTGTGTGTTGGGCTCCTGTACGAAATTCCACGCCTGGAAACAAGACGTATTTTTACCACAATTCCAGGCGTCAAATATTTGGTAACCATTTAAATTAAATAGAAAAACTAGACGGAAACAACACCTCAACTAGATGGGATTTGAGGCGTAATATATGAAAATGAGTGAATGTAAATGAGTTACTTTCAATTAGGTAACAAAATCATATAAAACAATACACATTTCATGTCCAGTCAGCTTCTAATATGAGCTTATAAATAGTGTCGAATTATTAGTATTACAGATTAGGTCTGTATGAATAAGAACAATGTGGAAAAAAAAATCCCACAAAATTTCAAACTGAATTTTCTCCCAGAATGATATTTAAAATCCATTGCCTCAAATAATCAGTTGTAAAATATGCCTGTGTAAAATGTTAAAGTCCAAAATGATGCCCGTCATCTAAGTTACGCCTCTTGCCAGGCGTCATTTTCACGCCTCTATCAAGAGACGTCAAAGTCATATTATTCCGTCTCCTGCTTGTTGACGCTTGGAAAAAGAGCAGTATGCCTAAAAACCTGTTGGAATCCGTCTACTTCACGCCTGGTTTCCGCCTGCTTTTTTCGTACAGGAATTTTAATTTAGTGGGATAAGTTTCCAAATACAGAATTAGATCATGCGAGGGTGGAGAATGTGTAATCGGACCGGACAAATTACACATAAATATATAGGCACTCAGCGGGTTTGAACTCGGGACCCCTTCCATGTGAAGTGGACGCTCTTCCGATATCACCATAAAAGCTAGCTCTGCGACAGTCAGTAGTAACATGCTTATATAAACCTGTCTATTTACATACCCAGCAACTGAGTCCTATACTACAAATTTGTAAATACCAAAATGTCTGAAAGTATCCAAAACATGCTCGATCGGCATGATATTCATTTCTTTGGCGAGTTTGATGCATGCATGAGTGGTAACCATATTTATGGTTAATGTTCTATTGAAATATGACAGTTGTCATATGCAGGCATTTGATGATGTCTTCAGGAACCTTTGATGAGGTTGTTCCGGAGACCTACCTATTCTATAAAGGATCGTGTTGTAGTTCTATGGTAGGAACACATCCTAAGAGCTATAATTTTCACACCAATTATATACGGACATCGTGTCAACGAGTCCTAGAATAACACTATATGACGAATGACTTCAAGCAAGGCAGCTGCCAGTTATTTTTTAATGAAGTCAATGATAGTCTTTAAATTAAAAGGTTTGTGTCACTAGCCCGAATTCTTATATAATATACTGGCTATGATATCAAGGGTTCTATGGTAATTCACGGTAGTGTCCAATCTATAAAACAGTATGCATCTGTGCCAAAATATGATAATTATTTTATAGATTTGATAACTTTACTGGTATGCAAGTAGTAGCCGAACAGCAGTAGTATCCGAATTTCCGTAAACAAACGACGTTCGTAGCTCTTCAATAGAAAATATCAATTTAATTTAATAAAAAGATACATTTTTCATCATCAGAAGAATCGGCGTATACGAAAAAGTAAATATGTAGCGAAATATAAATGATTTTCTTCTCAGCACTCATTTCCGCGCAAATTTGCGCGTGGGGAAGTCGCGCGCTAACCACGCATGTGCAGTTATGTGTTTTTAATTGCTCTACAATTTTTTTAAACAATGCTTCCCCATGACAACACCAGCAGAGGATAATAAATTAAAACTCTAATTTATATATATAACCCTGTTTATATAACATGTAGGCATAAACAATATTGGAAAAATACAATACTGCAGTAAAATATTGATCGGTCAAATATGATTATACTGCAGTAGCGGACATTTCCAATTGACGTAATCCCTGACGTAATGGAGACATCTCTTGTTAATATATTTAGGTCATAAATGGGATGAGTTGTCTTTCTTACGGAATGGGGCGTCCAATAGGGATAATGACCATAAATGTATCCGTTTTTTTAGCAATTCGGCTACTACTTCTGTACTGCTGTCAATCAACGGTTATTGGTTACCCTTTTGAGGGCCCCTGTTAACAGCGCGTGCGCGAGCTTGTAATCGGATGTTGTAATTTTTAACAATGAAGTGGACTTAACTTATAAATTACTCTGTAAGTTGTTTTTGTTTGAATAATATCAAATAACAACAAACAGTACAATAAACACTATTTTCTGTTCGGCTACTACTTGCATACCAGTATAATAAAATAATTAAAAAAGAGAGAATATTTATCATAAATAAAACGATATTTCAAAATAATGTAAACATGTTGACAATTTCCTTTTGATCTTTAAAATTCATCACCCCTATTCTCCATGAATGCAGTAAAATGTAAACAATATTTAAAGAAAAGAGAAAAAAATGATATCATATTTTAGTACTACAGTAGAACTTGGTCACAGAAACCATTTGAGTTCTCTTTTCTTTAAATAGTGTTTATATTTTTTCCCCCGTGAAACCGTTTCAGTACTGTGATACCACAGAACACCATGCTACTCAATGAAAACCCACATTTTGCAATAGTATTATAAATAAATAGCCTACCATTTTTTCTTCAACGTATAAACAAACAGCTTCTTCTTATTCCTATAACAATTCTCATTGTAAAACCGGGTACCATTTGGCAGTGAAAAGCACATCTGCAATATGATTCTCAGAACTGAACATTTTCAAAAAAAATCTTAAAAAATAAAAAATAAATAGCCAAGCACATATTATTATTATTTGCTTTAGCATTTATTTGTTATTATTGCAGTGTTTTAATCAGCTGATGTTAATAATTCCCTATTAAAGGGATTCAAACCGGTGACCGAAACTGATCTTTTACATAAATTTGGATAATAGATATTCTTGGACGATTTTATCTCAAAAGATTCTGTTTTGGAGCTAACAATACTGTACGGGTAATGTATAATACTTACATAGTTTGTATGCATAAATGTTTGCAGATACGGCATAATTTGGCTATAATCAGTCTGATAAATATAAATTGTAAGTAGATGTAGATGTTTTATGTCATTGCCATTGGTTTTCGCTGTAACGTCAAGTCGACTGCTCGGTCATTAGTTTCTGATCAGCCACGTTTCCAAAACAGTAAATCAGTGCTCCAGATAAGCTTTCTGCGTATTGCATTCAAAAAAATATTGTTTCTTCACTAGCCCAACAGGGTTCAAATTAAGAACTTAATTACTTGTAAATGCAAGTACATCTTTGCAGATTGCAAGTAGAAATGTCAGCACTTGCTAAATTTAATAAAAGTAATAAAAGAAAACCACTAGGTCTCAGTCTACATTTATTCAATGAACATATTTATCTAACTTACCATTTATCTAACTTACCATAGTTAAATAGGTGGATATAAGTAAGTATAATTCTAGGCTCACGTTAACCATTCGCCAAATCGCCATAGGCGAATAGTAACCTGAACTGGCGAATGAAAATCGTAAGAAATGCATTAGCAAATTCGCCAGACATCGGCGGTCTGGCGAATCCAAAATCCCTAATACACAAAGTATTTCACTGTTTATTATAAAGCCGAGGGCTGGCGTGGCGCAGTCGGTAGCGCGGCGGATTTGTAACCGGAGGCCCCGGGTTCAATCCTCCGTGGTGCCACTGAATTCCGTCGGTGTGTTCTTGGGCAAGACACTTTCCCCTAGCCTCGTTCGTCGGATGGGGACGTAAACCGGACGGTCCCGTGTATCGGTCTATCCTCCGAGCACGTTAAAGAACCATAGGAATCTATTCGATAATAAGAGTAGGGCAGGTTCCCGGATTCCTATGTATCCTTCCCCTCTCTCTGGGGCGGCTCTAAATAACCTATACTGTGTTGATGAGCCGTTAAACAACATTCAATTCAATTCAATTCAATTATTATAAAGCCAATAACCTGCTGAGTGTTGTTAGCTAATTAGCGACAATCAGTTTGGATCGATAGACTAATTATTGCAGCGTTTATTGAAAACCATAGTCAAATTGTCGGTGTGCGATTCTAAGACTTCGCCCACTGTTCCGCCTCTTGCTGTCAATCAACTGATTTGTGTCCCCATGCTCAATATTGTATACATATTTGACTGCGTGATCAAGCCGGGTAAAACATCAAATAATGTGGCCCTTTAGCGGCCAAAATGGCTGATCAAAACAGAAAGTTTGACAATGTTTGCTTACAAATTAGCCGGAGATACTCTGTTTAAAGGCCGTCTGTGTTTTTGAACTTTACGATCACTGATAAGTGTCTACTAATTAGTTGTACACACGGTAGCGTTTACTGGAACAATGGCAAGCGTGAAACGGTGTTTGATCGGCTGTTTCTGAATTGGGTTAATTTTATGTTTGGTAAATTTGTTCGTTCAATTCATAATTTTGATAGAGCATCATCAAAAAAATTGACCAATCTGTGACCAGAAATAAGACGTAACCAATACATTCTGGTAGGTGATCAACTCGGTCTTTATCCTTGATGTTCAACCAAGTTAACTGTTAAATTTAAGGTATCTACATTGTGATTCTTTTAAAACCCTGCATATTTCATGTACATTCATGCAAATTGATTCAGTGTATGTATCTTTCAAGATCAAAATCTTAAAAGTTATCGTCTTTTTACTCTGCCAAAGATTTTTATTTTACTATAGAACCTACGGATAAAAACCGATAAACACAAATTTATTTTATCACCTACTCAAAATCTCAACATCTCTGCAATGGAAAATTATGAATCAACATGAAACAATACAAAAGGTGCGATTACTCAACACATTGGTGTATGTAGCATTTCTGAATTTGCCGCGCGATCTTTGTAGCTTCTTTGGAACTCCTGTTAGTTGAACTTGTTTTATATGCCTCGATCAGCTTAGCCTTACATTTTTAAATATATTGTTATTTATTTTATTTCTATGAATGTTAGCATATTGACTAAATGATGACAAGAGTCTGTATTTTTATATTTTCTTAGTATATGCATGCATTCATTCTGTCCTTTTTTAAATTTCAGTCTTTACAATTTTTAAAAATTAAATTTACATTAAATTAAATACAATTTTTAAAAAGTTTTGCAATAATTGTACAACTCAACTTGTATTTATAATCACTAAAGCAGAATGCATATGATGTGGAAGTATTGATACCCTATAGGTCAATAAAGCATACTCTTTTAACTTACTATTGACGTGTACGCAAACGCGAAGTTTTAGCGCCTTAAATATCTCGGCAAAAGTCTGGCTACAGACATTCTATAATCTGGCTATAAAAGGAATTTTTAGGGCATTATAGCCAGATTTGGCTAAAGCGTTTAAAATCCTAGCTCTAGCCTAGTAATTATACATTATTACATTCCTAAGATTTGATAAGATAAGCTTTATTTTGAGTTGGCAAGGCATAAAACAATACAACATAAGCTCTTAACAAGCTTTTAAACTGACTATAAAATCATGCTTGCAGCTGAGTGTGAAAATGTCATTATTTACATGTATAGCAATCTTTCTAAAATGAATTAAGGTTTTAAATTATTAATGCAAGTACCTTGATTAAAATAGCAAGTAGAAACCTTTGCACTTGCTTTTTTTAGAAAGTGGCTAAACATAAAATTTGATCCCTGCCCGAATTATTATATAATCAGTTGGGCTGTTACAATTTTCATTAGCCCGACTATATACAATTTCTAGATTTTTACTACGGTAGCTCAAATTAAAAGTAACTAGGTTTTCACCTTCGGGCTATTGCTAAATTTGACCAATGCTGGTGCTGATAAGGTCATTGTCGTACCGGGTACTACAGAAAGGCAACCGGGGTACATTTATGTATACAGAAACGTACCCGAAAATCATCGCAATCTAGAAAGGCCCCCAAATATACATAACTGTACCTGAGACAAAATACATTGTCTTAAAACACGGCCGTAACATGTTCTGCTACTTCATGGAAACAAAACTTTCATTCTTTACAAAGTTTAATCGATTCACTTTTTAAAAGCCGCTCGCATTTGCCTCCGCCTAAAAGGTAAATAGTTGGTCTAAATATTTGACCAACTTTTCTTAAATGACAAGCTGCATAATTGTTTACTTATTTTGTGCAGGGTTTGATGATTTACAACTTTCAGTTTTACGGCAATACTTTCAGTATGGCAGTCTAAATATGTTTTTAAGAACAATAGCGCAATAGTTAACAGGGCTGTCTCTAATTTTTGAAACAGGTGGCTACTTTGATTTGACAGGCGGCTACCATTAGTGATCAAGCAAAGCGAGAGAGATTGTTAGGGGGTCCGCGGGCATTCTCCCCTGCGGATAAGCATGGGGTCTATAATTACATACTGTTTTTGGTGCTACTTAAGGTCAGGACTTTTAGTTATTTCACGATTCTTTCAGATGATGAAATAATTCCACAATATTAATTCCATAGTATTTAATACTGATCAAAAAAAAAAAGGTTACAGCCGACTAAAAATTCAACAGACAGCGAATGTAGCCAGCTGACGGCTATTAGAGACAGCCCTTGTTAATGATAAACAATATTGTTTAAGTAGTTGTTTTATCAAGTTCTAAATTGTTTCAATTCCGCCAATGAGATCTTGTTTGTCTGGGTACGTTTCTGTATAAATAAATGTACCCCAGGTAGTACCTCTGTAGTACCCAATACCCTGGACAGATTGTGACAGTTTTTCTTTTAAAATGATCGCCAATGCCTAGACCATAAGTTTATTCAAAGTATGTTCCCCGGGGTCAAAAATGCCCGTGCCCTGAGGGTCCATAGTTTGTGTATTGAGATTTTGCATATTTTTCATAAGATTTTTTTTAAACAAAATCTTCTTTTCTGAAACCACATGGCACAGAGCTCCCATATATAACAAGTAGTATCAGCTTATGGTTTTCTACCAAATTTGTTCAAATGGTGACCCTGGTGTCAAATTTGGCCCCGTCCAAGCCAGGCGTCACAGTTTTACATAAGACTTTTTTTTTTTAAATACTACAAGAGCCAGAGGTTTAATATTTTGCATTTACATGTACTATAAGCTTATGGTCCTATACCAAGTTTATTTAAATGGTGACCCTGGGGTCAGCCCCAAGGGTCACATGTTTTACATAGACTTGTATATAGGGAAACAATTTTAAAAAATCTTCTTCTCTGAAACTGCATGAGCCAGAGTTTGGCCCCATCCCAGGCATCAGTTTTACATGTATAGATTTATAAAATAATATAGTAAAAAAAATAAATCTTCTCTGAAACCTGAAACTTACAAGAGCCATCATTTTCATGATCAGTCCATTATTAGTCTGGTTTATATCCCGGTATTGATTCGTACTAATTATTGCTCCTTTGACCTCAACCTCGTCGAACACCAAATAAAATTGAAAACCAGTCTGTTCTGAAACTGACAGTTGGTTCCGGCCATGTATAAACAAAACAAATAGACTTTTAAATTAGTTCACACACAAAGTCGTTAATTTTTGGGTCAGATTTTGTTCTGGTTCATTTTGGCATTTACTGATTTTCACGTTGAGCCTGTCAGCTTGCAAAATGTACATGCCCGACTTGATATTTACTGACAACGGGCTCTGGGTTTTAGATAGTTGGATATATATATATATATAACAGCTGGATATATAACAGATATTTGGTAATGCTCAATAACTGTTTACTTATGGACATGTCCCTTTAACAAATCTTGTATCGTGCTGAAGTTCATAATGCTAGTTTATGGACTGTACAGTCAGAACTAATATATATTTTTATGTAGACCGATGCGAAGCTATATCTGACTACCCAGTACATAAACTTGCATATGGATTGAAGCACCATGCATTATTAGTTATATTATACCGAATCTGACCAAAAAATTCAAAGAATGTTTTATTTTTTATTTGTGTTTTACGTCACATGGATGAACCTTAGGCATCCGTCGTCGTTAACTATAAGTGGTCAAAGATCAGCAGAGCTTATGCCGTGGTGCGGTGTCCATCCGTCTGTCTGTTCGTCTGTAAACTTTTTTTGTAGCGACTACTCCTCTGAAACTACTGGATGGGTTTTCATGAAACTTTACAGAAATGTTGCCCATAAAGTCTAGTTGATCCCAGCAAAAACTTGTGTTGATGTGAAATCTAATATGGCTGCCAAAACTAAAATTAGATTTTTAAAAAAAAAAGTTTGTAATGACTACTTCTTGAAAACTATAAGTGATATTGATATGGTACTTTTTCTAAAATTATCAGCATGACATGATATTGGTTCTTGTTGAAAATTAGTTTGATTCAACATTAAACATGGCTGCTACGGCCATCTTTGTTTATAATAATAAAGTCATAGAGTTTATTATTTATAATCAATAGAAGTATTCTTCACACTAGTTGAGTACAGTTTGTAGTCATTCGTAACTTTAAATTTTGGGAAATACTTTCTTTTTTTAAATTTAGAAATAAATTAGCTGGGGTATTAAGGGTATTGTGGGGCTTATACACGAGTATTGTTTCGCTCGGATCCAATATGGCACAGCCTGTTTTTCTTTCTGTCTTAGGACTTTTAAAAAAAATTAAAATTTATTTTATAGTTTTCTCAAGTCTCTGAATTGAATGTTGTTTAACTGCTCATCAACACAGTAAAGGTTAGAGTCGCCCCCGAGGGAGAGGAAGGATATATAGGAATCCGGGAAGCGTGCCCTACTCTTATTATCGAATAGATTCCTATGGTTCTTTACCGTGCTCGGAGGATAGACCGATAAACAGGACCGCCCTGTTTACGTCCCCATCCAATGGACGAGGCTAAGAGATAGTGTCATGCCCAAGAACACACTGACGAATCTCAGTGGCATCACAGAGGATTGAACCCGGGGCCTCCGGTTACAAATCCGCCGTGCTACCGAAGTCTCTAATTGATGGAGTTACAGTACCTACTGACAATGACGTATATAACTTACATACAGGGCTTTGTTTTCTTCTATGACATGGCCGAAATTCGGCTACTTCACAATTAAAAATTGGTCATTTGTTTCACAACTGTTGACGATTTTTTTCACAATTAAAATTTTTTTTCACAAAAAAAAACAAAAACTTTTCTTCTTTTTTTGTAAACATTTTCCCTTCTAACTTTCTCAATATTGTTTTGTTTTGGATACATTTACGTTAGAATGTTTATCTAAAATGTACCATATTATGCTGAATAAGTGTACATTTGTTTTATAGTGTCCTCCTCCCACAAAAACAATATATGATGCATGAATTGAGTAATATCGCTTTTAACAATTAATCTTTCAATAACTTTTTCACAAATTAGACAGTTATCACGCTTTTTGTTTCATAAAATGACCAGGCTAGGGAGTCTTCACAATTTTTAGAAAAAAAGCCCTAACATATTTTGAGAATCCAAACTCTATCCAGGTGTTCAGGTCCTATAATAATGTATATGTGCCAATTAAAAGTATAAGATTTTTCACAGGTTCTTAAAATACCCTATATATCACAATATAAACTGCTTTAACTAGCCGGGCCAGACCCCAAATTGGAGCATTGAATTACGAGATAATTCATTTTAAGCATACCGTTATTCAATCATGGGTATTTTAAGAACCTGTGAAAAATCTTATACTTTTAATTGGCACATATACATTATTATAGGACCTGAACACCTGGATAGAGTTTTGATGAATGTTTTTTAGTGTAATTTTGTTTTTATTTGGCAGGTTAGTGTCTTTAAATGGAACTTGGGGAATGGCATTTTATTATCATTAAAGCCAAACACATACATATTAATAATTTTTAAATGTGTTATTAGGTCTGTGAGCCAAAGAACTGAACCTCTTATATGCTTTACTTTAATTATCCTCTTTTTATGGTGCAAATTCGGAAATCCAGTAATAAAGACCTGAGATTTTTAAAAAAATTGTGCACACACTAAATCATTATGAATTCCTCAGTGTTAGATTCGACTATGTTTTACATTTCTGTTCTTTTTGAAGCAAAAGCTTATTAATGTGTGTTTTTTTTTTCCTTTCTTTTTTATATATTTTTTAAATTAAAATAAAAAGTTGATCTCAGCTGCTGAGTGCAGACAATTTAAACAATTTAATATCTGTATTAATTGTTGAAGTGATAATATGACCTAGGGCCCTATATATCAATTTTCATTCCAGCATGACCACACCAGTGGCATATGATTCAATACCCCATGCTGTCAATCACTGGCACTTAGTGCTGCTCAATTAGTGGTTTATGGTGTGTCCCTGTTATGTAATCAGCTTATTAGTTGTAAAATACATGGCACACTTCTGTGTAACCACAGATGTTGAAGGGGTTCAAAAAGGGTAATTGATAAGACACAACTGTATTTAATTAATATGACCCAGGGCCCTATATATCAATTTTCATTGCAACATGACCTCACCAGTGGCATATGATTCAATACCCCATGCTGTCAATCACTGGCACTTGGTGCTGCTCAATTAGTGGTTTATGGTGTGTCCCTGTTATGTAATCAGCTTATTAGCTATAAAATTCATGGCACACTTCTGTGTTACCACAGGCCTTGAAGGGGTTCAAAAAGGGTAATTGATAAGACACAAAGGTATTTAATACAGCAGAGGATATAAGACAGTAAAAAAAAACTTGAATTATATATAATACATGAATAAAATATTATTAAATAGACCACCTGATGCAAGTATATATTTTATATCTTTTTGTATATTTGAATACTTGGTTTTTGATTATAATATGCCATGACTTTTAAAGGTACCGTAACCATAGTTTGTTTATCCAATAATATTGAGGTATGGTTCTACAAAACACGTTTACCGTTGAGTGATGGATTTCCCTATAATCGAACACAGCAGTTAAATAAAATAATCTGTTTATTACATTTTAATTCTGTCTGTGCATGATTTTAACCGAAATTCCTTGCTTTATTGAACGCTATCGGCAGATGACGTCGACGTCAGCATTTAATGACGTCATAACTCAGTGTCACAGTTAGTTATTTTTGTGTTCGGAGTTAGTTAATAATATTAAGCTATTATGAATATTCTTTCACTGAGAAATCCCAATCTTTCACCGATGAAAATGTTTACAATAAATATTTATCTTTGTCAAGAAGGTAATTTCATGGTGGTGATTATAAGACAAAGCCTAAAAAGAGGTGATAAAAATGCCACTTTTGAGATATCAGCTGAAATTTTGAATTTTTCAAATTAAAAAATGGTGTTTAGCTATTGCATACGAGATACGAAGTACGGGTTATATTAGGCATTAATAATAACAAAAAATGAATAGTAGACATATTTATCTTTGTTAAGAAGGTAATTTCGTGATGTTGATTTAATATAACAGAAAGCAGTAAAAAAGAGACTAAAAACTGCCTATTTTGAGATGTTGGTTGAAATTTTAACTTTTCAAATGTAACGTATACGCGCTTACGATCGATTTACATGTATCGCTAAAATAGTAAATGGCGGCGTTCTAGCGCGACAACATAAATCGATAAACTAGAGTGTTTATGAACCCGTGTCTCCTCCCTGTATACTTACTCCCTGGTTGTACTGGTTCATACAGAATTTATCTATTTACTTAATACCAATAAACTTGATAAATGAAAACAATTAGGAACAACAACATGATTATGGAATTGAGTGATCTTTAGTTTCATTACAGTTTGTCATTATCCTTTTTTAAAATTAATTCATAGTGGTCTTTTTCCATTATTTATTTTTGATATTGCACCCAATGCAACATTGTACATATGCATTGATAAAACGAAGAAGTCAAAACTTAATTTTCTCAAAACTAATTTAATTGTCGATAAAATCATTTAGAAACCAATCAAATTACTCTGTTTTGCAGAAAATATATAGTTTTATGTTAGAATATACAACTTTATTAAAGATAATTTCTGGTAGACAAAAAGAAAGGACCTAATGGTAGACAATATACAACATAATGCCAGAAAGCATCAGTTGATAAAATATTGTATTTCAAATAAATTACACATAGATTGAGAATAGTTTGGCAATTTCCAAGTTTCTCCTTTCATGTTTATTTTCTCACTATTATGCTCATAATTTATTAACACTCCTTCAATATAAGAGTAAAATATTTACTATTCCATTTTTTGAAAGCTGCAGCTTGCACATGAAATCCCATAAAATAGGCAAATGCAATAAAGAAGTGAAAATATATTCTGTATAAAAACTGCATATATTAAATAACAAAGTTTTATAAATAATCGACTATTGATTTATGATATAAACCTCATCTTCTATATATATATAATAAATTATGAAATGAAGCTTGATTAAATCCCCGTGTGGTTCTCGGGGCCCCCTGTTTGGTAGAATCCCCCCAAATTCATGTTCATTTTAACATTTTTTGTTCATGTTCATTAAAGGTCTTCATCATGATCCCCGCCCCGTGTGGTTCGCGGGTGCCCCGTTTGGTCACGGGGCAAAGAATAGTTTGGTCACGGGGCAAATAATAGGGCCACTGCAGATCCCTTTAAAGGGGTAGGCAGAGGGGTAAAATCCCCCAAATTCATGTTCATTTTATCATTTTCATCATGATCCCTGCATTGTTTCAGGTGCTATCTCGCTCGCATCAAAAGAGCAGTGGCAGAAAAACAATAAACGTGGCTCCAGCGTAAATGGAGTTTCTACGATAGAATTTGCAGCAACTCTGCAGTTCAGGGTGAGAAGGTTCTAGGCCCATTTTCCATATTTTATCACGATGTACATGGAAGATGAGCCTGGCATGTTCATGCCTGTCAGGCGCCATATAACCTTTTCATGTGTTGGTGCGCCTTAAAACCTAATTCAATTCAATTCATAATGATCCCTGCATTGTTTCAGGTGCTATCTCGCTCACTTCAAAAGAGCAGTGGCAGAACAACATAACCGTGGCTCCAGCGTAAATGGAGTTTCTACGATAGAATTTGCAGCAACTCTGCAGTTCAGGGTGAGAAGGTTCTAGGCCCATTTTCCGAATTTTATCTCGATGTACATGGAGGATGAGCCTGTTGGCATGTTCATGCCTGTTAGGCGCCATATAACCTTTCATGTGTTGGTGCGCCTGTTAAAACCCAATTCAATTCAATTGATTAAAAATAGATTATTTGAATGTAAAATACTGGGATTTAATTTTGTCTTTAACACTCTTCAATTTGAATTGAATTGCATGTTGTTTAACTTCTCATCAGCACATTAAAGGTCATTTAGAGCTGATAAAGGGGACGGATATGTACGAATCCAGGAACCAGTCCTACTCTTATTTACTATTAAATAAATTTCTATGGTTCTTTAACATGCTCTGAGGATAAATTCTGATAAATGGGAAAGCCCGGTTTACATCCCCACTTCATGTTCATTTTGTCATTTTTTATCATGCTCATTCAAGGTCTTCTTCTTGACACCGTATATATGCAAATGTGAAAACGTGGCTCCATTGTAAATGGAGTGTCTACAATAGAATTTCAGCAACTCTGCAGTTCCGCAGATTAGAAGGTTCTAGGCCTATTCTCCATATTTTTATTTATGGAGGATGAGCCTGGCATGTTAATCCCTGTCTGGCGCCATAATGATGTTCTAACTAAAGTACTTAAACCATGAACAGTTAAACAGTTAAAGGGAATGTAGCACCCCAGCCAAACCCTCTTTATAATTGAGAGTTCTGAAAAAATTGAATAAAGGGAAAGAATTATCAAAATTGAATAATAAACAAAGAAGATATGATCATTTGAAGTTTCTGTTGAAACGGATATGGAAGTGGCCATTTTGAGAGCTATGACATCACGGTTCTAAATGACCATATATGGAATATTTATAAATATGAAAATTTACTGATTTATAGGGGAAAAATGACAGCAACTATATGAAAAATATGTAATACTTAATGGCAATAATGCTTTATATGCCCAGTAAAAAAAATCGTTCATTTGCAGTGATTTTCTTCATTTTAAATGATATTTATCAATATTCCATATATGGTAATATGGAACTATGACGTCATAGTTCTAAAAATGGCGGCTCCCATATTCGTTTTAGAACAACCTTTAAATGGTCATATCTTTTTTGTTTATCATCCGATTTTGATAATTCTTTCACCTTTTTCCAAGTTTTTCAGAACTCTCAATAACAGAGCTTGTTTGGCTGTGTCGCTACATTCCCTTTAATAAATACTACATTTGGCACATTTGAAACGAAAATATGATCTGCCATTTGTTTTATTTCATTTCAGTACCTTTTCAGTATTCTTTAATATATCCAGCCAAGTTTTTTTTCATTATTTTGGTGGAACAGAGTAATCCCATGTAAACATGTTGTAAATGCCAAATAACAGCTCATCAGATCTTTCTCCTATATGGTAACTACTTAGTGGAAGACCCTCTGGGCATGCATACCTCACCTGTCATAGATCACAGGATATAATCTTTGATTGACCAATCAGATCTGGCCAATACCTTGACTTGACCAGGGAGGAGTTTAGTTTCAAGAAGTAACATGTGGAGTTTGTCATATCTACACAATTAACTGCATAGCTATTTATGGTTAATTTATAAATAAGACCTATTTAATAGTGTATGCTTTGGACAGTGGAAATTGTTAATTCCTTCTAGCATTTTATGGGTAAGATATTGTTATATTTTTTATTATTCATATTTTTTAATATTCATCAGATTATCAAGCATTTTAACTATTAAAAAGCAATTTGAGGGTAGGAATTATATCAAGAAAATAAGTTTTTATCCATTGAAAATTCAGCTCTATGAAAAATACAAATTGGAATTCCTCAAAAATAATACAAATAAAATCAATAAAAAAAAACACTTTCAAAGCTCCACCTTATTGAGAGAACTGAGTTTATGTGGCTCTTATATGAAGATACATTAACTATTTATATTTTTATACTACATTTATATTTTTATACTACTCATAAATGTTATCTTAATGACCTATTTTGTTTGATTGATAGTTTGTTAATTCATTTCACTCAATTTGTAAGATGCTTTTTTTTTTCATTATTTTTTTGGAAAGTTGGGTAATTCATTTAACTCTGTTTCTAAGATATTTTAGCAAATATTATAAATGTTCTAACATTTTAACTAAGGTACTCTATTGGATATAACTACTCTGGATTCAAAACTGCCTATATATTTATCTGCCAAATGGCTATTAAACTGGTTCCCTGATTACTCTGTGGTATACAACAGGGTACCAGTTGGTTCCCCGATCAGTCTACGGTATGCAAGAGGGTACCAGTTATGACAAATAGGCCGCATTCATTTTTAAAATGTCAAATGTATACGCTTTTTAAATCAAACTCCTCCTTGATTTACGGCAATATTTTGAAAATGGTGAATTGTTTGAAATTGTTTGAAATGGCATTATTGTGTAGATTCGGGTTCAGGTCTTGGATTTTAAGTAAACACTCATTTTGTTTGAACATTTGTGAATTGAAATTGGATAAAAAAAAAAGGACACATTTCATGTATACTGACTTTGGATTACAACTCCTTTCATTAATAAGCAATTTTCAGAAATAACGAATCAGATATACAGTATAATCCCTAATAAGCGCCCCTGCAGGGTGTAACATTTTGAAAATTGAGACCAAAAGTACATAATTTAACTTTTAAACAGACATTATTTAATGATTTTCTTTACCAAGAAAACCAAAGTCTGCATGTCGGTCAATCAATGCATCGGATTTTAAGTTTTATAGTGATTTTGTATACATGTTCCATTGTGAATGAAACAGATTAACTTGCATCTTTTGGGGTTTTAAAAATATGTTTTCTGAAAAAATGGTAGAGGTGAGGTGGGAAGGGGTGGGCGTTTATTAGGGGAGTGGCATTTATTAGGGATTATACGGTATTGGTATTGTTAAGAAGATGCAATATCTGGCATTTGATATCAAAAAAGCGTTTATTTTGGTCTAAAATATGTTTACTGAAAATGGTTTAACATATTCATGAACGCGTTTTTCATTATCAAGTGTAATGTGCATATTACTTAAATCTAACTGCTTCTTTAGTAATGACATATATGATGTTCAAACTCATTATCTGACTACAACCACCGATTGAGCATGACCATTATACGGTATAACACAAATGGATAGAAGTAAATCGATCACAGTGTTTGATCTGTTTATTTGGCATAACATGGAGGAGTAGGAAAAACAGGTTGTTACACATTTGCTTAAATAACAACTGACATGAAGTTGTTAACTCATTGGCTGGCATGGCGCAGTCGGTTGCGCTGCGGATTTGTAACCGGAGGGTCTGGGTTCAATCCTTCGTGGTGCCACTGAGTCGTCGGTGTGTTCTTTTGGAAGACACTTTCCCTTAACCTCGTCCGTTGGATGGGGACGTTATCCGGGCAGTCCTGCCCGTGTACCAGTCTATTCTCTGAGCATGTTAAAGAACCATAGGAATCTATTTGATAATAAGAGTAGGGCACGATTCCCGGATTCCTATGTACCCTTCCCCTCTCTCTGGGGCGGCTCTAAATAACCCCTACTGTGTTGATGAGCCGTTAAACAACATTCAATTCAATTTTTATTACAAAATACAGATGAAGTTGAAACATGCGTATGCTAATGTGACCATGCATGCATATATGTGAAAATCTGAATCACCGTTTGTTAATAATAATAATAATAATCTTTTCCCAAGCTACGTCTTTGAAGATGTGTGTATTTGTCTCCATAGAAAATAATCCAAAAATGATATATATTTGATATGCATGTACCGGTATATGTTTTCTTAAATTTGTCCTCAGTTATAAATTTAGTATTTATGTATATTCTCAGCTTTATGTAAAATAAAAAAATGGCATGCGCATCCCATCTTAAACTGCAATAATTTTCAGTGTCTAATTTCATAAAATG
The DNA here is from genome assembly GCA_037043455.1 of Cyrtodaria siliqua. NCBI lineage: Eukaryota > Metazoa > Mollusca > Bivalvia > Adapedonta > Hiatellidae > Cyrtodaria > Cyrtodaria siliqua. The sequence goes on along the minus strand of JAWPHD010019834.1, from coordinate 15,615 downwards.
CGTACATATATGTAAGTAGATGACTTGCGAATTTCATATATGCTGGACTTACTAAAATAAACAAAAGGATAGTGTACATTAGGTTCCTAGCAAAATTTCAGATCGGCCGGAAATTCAAGATGGCCACCATGGCTGAAAATAGAGTTTTAAAAAATACTGAGTTTGTACCGACTACTTCTTGAAAACTATTAGTGATATTGATATGAGACTTTTTCTAAAATGATCAGCATGACATGATGTTGATCCTTGTCAAAAATTATTTTGATTCGACATTAAAAATGGTCGCCAGCAGCCATCTTTGTTTACATAGAGTTATATAATAAAAACTTGTAGCGACTACTCCTCTGAAACTACTCGATGGATTTTCATGAAACTTAACAGGAATGTAGCTCTTGATGTCTAAATGATCCTAGCAAAATTTCAGGCCGGCCGGAAATTCAAGATGGCCACCATAACTAAAAATAGATTAATAACAAACAAATTTGTAACGACTACTTCTGAAAACTATAAGTGATATTGATATGGGAATTTTTCTAAAATGTTAAGCATGACATGATGTTGGTTCTTGTAGAAAATCGTTTTGATTCAACATGATACATGGCTGCCGGCCATCTTTGTTTACATAGAGTTATATAGTAAAAACTTGTAGCGATTACTGCTCTGAAACCACTTGAAGGATTTTCATGAAACTTCGCAGGAATGTTGCTCTTAATGTCCAGTTGATCCTAGCAATTTCAGGTCAGCCAGAAATTCAAGATGGCCACCATGGCCAAAAATAGATTTTTGAAAAATAAGTTTGTAGAGTCCATTTCTTGAAAACTGTGTAAGCTATATTGTTATGGGACTTTTTCTCTAATGATCAGCATGACATGATGTTGGTCCTTGTCGAAAATAATTTTGATTCAACATTAAACTTGGCTGCCAGTGACATCTTTGTTTACATAGAGTTATATAGTAAAGACTTGTAGCGACTACTCCTCTGAAACTACTTTACGGATTTTCATGAAATTTCACAGGAATGATGCTATTGGTGTCTAGTTGATCCTAACAAAATTTCAGGTCGGCCGGAAATTCATGTTGGCCACCATGGCCAAAAATAGATTTTTAAAAAACACATTTGTAGCGACTATTTCTCGAAAACTGTAAGTGATATTGATATGGGACTTTTTCAAAAATGATTAGCATGACATGATGTTGGTGTTGAAAATTATTGTAATTCGACATTAAACATGGTTGCCTGTGCGGCCATTTTGTTTACATAGAGTTATATATAAAAACTTGTAACGAGATTTTCATGAAACTTCCCAGCAATGCTGATCTAACTATCAGAACCTGCCAGTAAAGCTTCAAGGTCATTGACCTCTTGTTAATTTTTTCATCAAGAATTCATTTTATATCCATCATGACAACATCGACATGACCATACTAAAATAGAATGGTCAAGGTTACACTGAAGGTGACATTATATTGGTTAAATATGCTTTTTTTTCTTCACGAAAAAACTTAACGTTGGGTAGAACTTTCTCATTTCCTTGTATTTCTTCTTCAAACTTTCAGTATATATATACTTATCATGACAACATCGACCTGACCATTATCATCAAGTAACTATAAACAGATTTGCAAGTACGGTAGCGCCAGCAGAGCTTATGGGATGGCGAGTTGTCCATCGTATGTCGTCCATCCGTTAACTTTTACCTCGTTAAGACGATAGGGCCTTCATTTTTCATCTGATCTTTACCAAACTTTAACATGTTGTTAATATCAATGAAAGTTGGAAAAACGTTATATTTTGCCTTGTTAAAACGATAGGGCCTTCATTTTTCATCCGATCTTTAACAAACTTTACCAGATTGGTAATATCAATGAAAGCTCGGACAAGTTCGAAAACCGGCCAGATCGGACCAGTTACAGCGGAGTTATGGCCCTTGATTTAGTTAAAAATGCTATATTTTGCCTCATTAAGACGATAGGGCCTTCATTTTTTATCCGATCATTAACAAACTTTACCAGATTGGTAATATCAATGAAAGCTCGGAGAAGTTCGAAAAGCAGCCGAATCGGACCAGTAACAGCGGAGTTATGTCCCTTGATTTAGTTAAAAATGCTATATTTTGCCTTGATTAGACCATAGGGTCTTTATTTTTCATCCGATCTTTACCAAACTTTACCTTCCCCTCTCTCTGGGACGGCTCTATATAAGCTATGCTGTGTTGATGAGCCGTTAAACAACATTCATTCGGTTTATAGATTTTTGGCAGAGTTATGACCCTTTAAAGGTTTTTGAAACACAAACATTTTCCGGGCTAATTTTCCTGAACCCCTGCCTGGATTTCAACGAAACTTGACAAGGATGATCAATATCGAGCCTAGTTGTGCACATCATCACCATATTCTGGTTGAAATTTTTTTGGCAGAGTTATGGCCCTTTAAAGGTTTTAATAGACAAACTTTGTCCAGATTAGTCTCTTCTGAACTCCTTGCCGGATTTCAACGAATCTTGGTGGGGATCAGTACCAAGCTAAGTTGCACCTGTCATTTCCGTGTTCTGGTTAGAATGAATTTTGGCAGAGTTATGACTCCTTGAAGGTTTCAATACACTAACTTTATACAGACTAGTTCTCCTGAACCTCTGGCTGGATTTCAACAAAACTTGGCAGGGATGATCAGTACCAAGCCTAGTTGCGTATATCATCGACATGTTCCGGTTGAATGATATTACACATAAACTTTGTTTAGCCAGTAGAGCGTCCACAGGCCCTCTTGGGCCTCTTGTTTTTAAGATGATCTATCGTGAATTATCGAAAATTAATCAAAATTTTACAAAGCATGAGAGCGTAAAATAAAGCCTGTGGCCTAGCACCAATTCATCATTGCGTTTTAAACTTTATATGCCCAGAATGGTAAAAAATGGTCCACTGCACATACTAAATAAACAGGAATAGAGGGAAATAATATATGTCACTTTCTCGAAAATGTTAACCAGTAGAACAGCCTTGCACTGTTGTCATCTTAATATTTTTGTAATTGTCACTTAACAAGAACTTTAATTTATCAATTATATTTAATTTCAGGTTCACTCAATGTACTCCAGTGACAGATAGATATTCCAGCAACATCGAGTCATACTATATTCCCACTGCTGAAACCTATACAATATTCCAACCACATGAACAATGAGAGACTGAAAATATTCCAATTGAAAAACGACAAGAGATATTTCAACCACATAAAGACGCTAGACTTTCCAACTACATAGAAATACGAGACCTTCCATAGGCATAAAGACATGAAATATTTCAACAGCATAAAATTGTGAGATATGTCAGCCACATATCAACCACATAAAGATGTAAGATTTACTGACCACATATCTACATTGAAATAAATACTGATAAAGGTGATCCTTTGGGAGCAACAAACACAATTAAGAGAATAAAGCAGCAGACTCGGTTTTATTGAGTCTGTTCATGAGAAGTAATGAAAGAAACAACACCTCACGCCCCCTAGCACCGACTAGCGGTATTCTACTTCAAAGCCACCTATACTGGGCTAGGTGGTCCCAAAGGACCAGTTAAAATAACACTACTGATTCGTAGCACGGGGAGACTTTTTACAGCCGCCACACTGCACTAAACGAATGCTAGTGTGAATGTTAATAAATACTGATATAGGTGATCCTTTGGGAGCAACAAACACAATTAATAGAATAAAGCAGCAGACTCGGTTTTATTGAGTCTGTCCATGAGAAGTAATGAAAGCACGCTCCCTATCACCGGCTTAAGCGGTATTCTACTTCAAAGCCACCTATACTGGGCACGTTGGTTCCAAAGGACCAGTAAAAATAACACTACTGAGAGATTACAACAATGTAGTGATGTGATATTAACAAACAACACTGACACATGACATGATGTTACATATCAATCTCATCTAGAGATATAAGGTATTCCAACAACATATACTTGATATATTATCCAGCCACATATATACCCGAGATATTCCAACCTTAAGGAGACTAAGAGATATATCAACCAATAGAGACCTGATAGATTTCAACCAAAAGAAGATCTAAGATATTTCAACCTCTTCAAGATACTTCAACAACATACTGAATGACCTGAGATATTTCTACCATGCAGAGACCAAAAAATAAAATGTTCTAGCCGCATGGTGACCGTATATATTTCAACCACAGATGCTTCAGATTCAGATATTTTAACCACATAGATCTTAAGATATTTCTACCACATGGATACAAAACATATTACAACAGATATAGCCCTGAGATATTTCAACCCCATGGAGATGTAAAATATTCCAACAGCAGGGGCTTGAGGTGTTCCAAACATGTAGAGACTTGAGGTTCTTCAACCAAGTTACAGACATGAGATACTGAGGAAAAAGACGCAGCTCTTCGCATATTTATTAAGTTGTATTATAGCCATGTATGAGCACATAAACAAAGGAATGAAAAACAGATAAAGACCGAGTGCACCGTCAAACATTAATGGTACGGTTCAGCTGAAAGCAGCTTAAATCAATCACAAATCAAAATCAGTGTGAACTAAGATAATTATGATATGTTTCAAGTGATCTTCTTAGCTGAACTGCCAAAGTTTTTGCGTTGTAATGATATACCGGTTAATCAATTGTAACTGATCATCGGTTATTTAGGCATCCGATTATGGTGATTGATTATGACAGTCTGTAAGCGGTCATTGATAAAATGTAAAAAAATGCACTTTAATTAATGTTAAGAAATAAACATGATAATCCAGGAGACAAACTGTCTTACCAGGTTTGTTACAATTAGATCTTTGATAAGTTTTACAATCAGCAGAATTGACTCGCGTGTTATGGAGATTAACTGCGATGATAATTTAGAAAAGGGCAAATTTTGACTAGTAATATATATATGATTAATTCAGTGAACTCTTTTCGCTTTTCACAGTGTGTTTCATATCATATTCAATGAGATTTTTCCTAGACCACACTTGAGTATAACCTTTTAAGAGTTAGCTTCAATAAGATCGAGGATAAGTGTCAAGGTTGCCATTCCTTATATGGAAATACACATTGTGTGATAACTTCAAAACCATGACACCCACATTCATGAAACGTCATAGATAAATTGCCCCTTGGTGAGCGTAGAAACCTTTTGTTTTTGGGTTAAAAGTCAAGGTTGCAATGATCTTCATAAAATTTGCATTCTGCGAGATAACTCTGAAAGCATAACATCATATAAAACTTCGTTGGTATATTGCCCTTTAAGATAGGTGGAAGCCTATTGCTTTTGGGATCAGTTGATCATCAAGGTCACATTAACCTGACAATGAGACCCAGTTCTGAGAAACACTCCTTCCACTGTAATTTGTCACTGTTAGATATACAATCATGGAACTTTACGGAAATAGCACCCCTGTTAAAACAATGACTTCTATTCATGTTTGGGCTAGTAGGTCAAAGTTTAGGGCATTTGACATTGCCTCGATAAACGCATTATAGTGTAAGGATATCAAATGAATGAAAAATAATGAAATATTTTTCCGAAACAATGTAGTTTGTTTGTTTGTGTGGTGTTTTACGTCCTTTTCAATACATGCAATGTTATATATGACGGTCGATTTTTTGTGGTGGCGGCAGACCACCCATACTTTTCCTGGGTAGAACCAGTACTGTACACCTCCCGCCATCCGTAAGAATCGACACTTCCTCACTTACAAGTCGAGCTCAATGGTATGTTGGAAAACAGGGTTCCCATGGGAAAAAACAGTGCAGTATCAATAACTGTCATGCTATGCACAAGTCACATTACAAGTCACATTACTATGTTAAGGACCAATCGCAAGGGAACACATTATACTGAATCCGAGATTTTGAGTTAAAATAAGATCTGAGTGAGTTAAAATATCCAATCTTAAATAAACTGGCAGATTATAAAAAAAAATTATGCCCCCGAAGGGTGGCATATAGTAGTCGCACTGTCTGTCCGTTCGTGACTGTTCGTCCCCGTTCGTCTGTACAATCTTGTCCGCTTCATAACTCTGCCAATAATAGACGGATTTTCAAATAACTTCGCACAATTGCTCGCCACAACAAGACGTGTTGCGCACAAAATCCAGGTCCGTGGCTGCAAGGTCAAGGTCGCACTTAGAGGTCAAAGGTTGTCCGTTCTTCTGTACAATCGTGTCCGCTTCATAACTCTGACAATAATGGACGGATTTTCAAATAACTTCGCACAATTGCTCACAACAACAAGACGACGTGTCGCGCACAAAATCCAGGGTCAAGATCACACTTAGAGGTCAAAGGTCAAAACAAAGTGCTTTCGTGTCCGGTTAATAACTCTGACATTCATGGACAGATTTTCAAATAACTTGGCACAATTGCTCACCACAACTAGACGACGTGTCGCGCACAAAATTCAGGTCCGTGGCTCCATGGTCAAGGTCACACTTAAGAGGTGAAAGGTCAAAACAAAGTGCTTTCGTGTCCGGTTAATAACTCTGACATTCTTGGACAGATTTTAAAATAACTTGGCACAATTGCTCACCACAACTAGATGACGTGTCGTGCACAAAACCCAGGTCCGTGGCTCCAAGGTCACGGTCACATTTAGAGGTCAAAGGTCAAATTGTGTCCGATCAGTAACTCTGGCATTCCTGGACGGATATTCAAATAACTTGGCACAAGTGCTCAGCACAACCAGACGACATGTCGCGCACAAAATCCAGGTCCGTCGCTCCAAGGTCAATATCACACTTAGAGGTCAAAGGTCAAATCATGTCGGGTCAATAACTGTCATTTCTTGACAGATTTTGAATTAACTTGGCACAAGTGCTCACCACAACAACATGATGTGTCGCGCAAAAAATCCAGGTCCGTGGCTTCAAGGTCAAGGTCACACATAGGTCAAAGGTCAAATTGTGTCCGGTCAATAACTCTGGCATTTCTGGACGGATTTTCAAATTACTTATCACAAGTGCTCACCACAATAAGACGATTTTTTTTTTAATAATATTTTTATTTTTTATTTTTTTTAATATATATATATTTTTTTTTTATTTTTATTTTTTTTATTTTTTTTTCAAATATATCTGTTGGTTACATATTGCTCCAAGGTCAATGTCACACTTACAGGTCACTTCGGGGGCATTTGTCACTTACTGTGACATTTCTTGTTTGATATTTTGACTATTACTTATTTGGCATATTTGTTATATTCTTTCAGGTTTGGTAGAATTTTCTTTTTTTTTTTTCATTTCCTTAAAAAATATTTAGAGAATTTTCCCAGTCAAAAAATGGGAGAATTTTCCCAAATCAATTTGGGAAAATTTTCCCAATAACATTTGGGAAAATGTTCCCATTAACAATTTGGGAGAATTTTCCTATTTTATTTCATTAAATTATAAACATAAGGGCATATTTATATGTCAACAATGCAATGAAAGATGTTTGCAGGCTTTGAAATGTTGTTTTAGCTATTAAGAAATAACTCATTTTCCCATGGGATAATTTTCCCAAATTACAATATGGGAAAATTTTCCCATGGAAAATATCAAAGTGCTCGTATCGCTGTAAAACTTTGTCATAGACCCTAAATATGAAAGATGCATACTATTTTGACATTATATTGAATAGATAAATACTTTTTATTTTTCCCATGGGAAAACTGCCCAAACCATTTCCCATGGGAATATATTTTCCATGGGAAAAGGGTCTTTCCCATGGGAAAATATGTTTTCCCATGGGAAAATAGGCTTTTCCCATGGGAAAGGTCAACTTCGCGTCAAATTTCTCGGAAAAATTTAAGTGTCACCGATGAAATAGACTATTTTTACAATCATTTGATATATGCTTTCATATGATATAGTCGAAAGCGCCCTAGCTCATATGGAATTACTTGCTGTTTTTGCCAAAAACCGGCGCGGCAAAAAAAAAAACGGCGGAATCCATTACAGCACTTTGGTTTACAAAAGCACTTGTTATAAATGTCCTTGAAAAGGAATTAGAGCAAACGAAAAATCTTAAATGAATGTTGTTTTAAAAGTTTCTGTAAATAAAGTAGCTGTGACAGATAAAGAAAAAGGTAAAATAACCACTTTAAAACAGCTTATTTTGCTTCAAGGCATCATTAATTACAAACAAAACTCAAATTGATGATGCGTTAACTAAAGAAAGATAAAAATATCGGACAGGGAAAGCAGCATTCAAGAACGACAGTCAACCACAAAACACAAAACAAACACGCAAACAGACAAACGAGAAGGTAAAAGTAATAATAAATGCAAACGACATCCACGAACAAAAAATGGTTGACAATAGGGCTACCGCCTTGGAACGGTCAGTGGCAACAAAGGCCACTGGGGGTTTAAACCGGTTCTAGGGTGCACCAAACCTCACACTTACCCTACTGTCATCCCATTAAAACAGGACAGTGTAATAGAAAAATCCCAACCATGATCTAATCTCTAACCAACAAGGCAGCATCAATAGGCAATATTGTAAAACACAAAGATGCTCGTGTAAATATAATACAAAAAAAAACCAATAGCCTAGAAAGCCACAATGAAGGTACTCAATGACATGGCAGAAGCCAGAGCAACAAGAGACCTAAACCGTTAAGGGCACGACAGGAAAGATCATAGACAAACGCCACTGTCCCAATGGGCTTTAGCTAGGCGTCATCATAGGGTCACAGCCTGTCCGGTCATCGTATAATTAACAAGAGCTGTCGGGAACAGCGCAGCTCGACTATTCGATTTTTCAGAGAATAATAAATTTAGCTAGTATATACCATCAGAAAACAAGGCTACAACAATGTGGGGTGGGGTTGGGAGCACAACATAACTATGTGTAAGAATTGACCCAAAATACACAGAAATATGTAAAAAAAAAAAATTTCGAGTTGAGTGTGGTGCGGGGTTGGGGTGGGGAGAGAGGCGGGGGTGGATGGTGGGGGAGTGGGGGTGGTGAGGGCAACATATATGTGTAAGAATTGACAAAGCACACAGAAATATTTTTAAAAAAACAACAAAGTTTCAAGTGGGGGTGAGGTGTGGGGGGGTGGAGCGGTTCTGAGAGGCGGGGAGTGGGTCAGGAGGGGGGAGGGGGCAACATATATGTGTAGAATTGACTAAAACAACAAGAAATGTGTAAAAAAAAATAATATATTGTTTCAAGTGGGGGTGGGGGTGGGGGGCAGGGGAGAGGGTGCAACAAATATGTGTAAGAATTGACTAAAACAACAAAGAAATATGTAAAAAAAATTGTTTCAAGTGGCGGTGGGTTGGGGGCAGGGGGCAGGGGAGAGTGTGCAACATATATGATGTAAGAATTGACTAAAACAACAAAGGAATATGTTAAAAAAAAAAGGGTTTCAAGTGGGAAGGGGGGTGTGGAGGGAGGGGGGGGGGGGGCGGGGAGGCAACATATAACAATATATGTGTAAGAATTGACAAAAGCAAAACAGAAATATTTAAAAAAAAAAATAGTTTCAAGTGGGGTGGGGTGTGGGGGGAGAGGCGGGGGTGGGTTGGTGATGGTGGTGGTGGGGGTAGGCGTTGGGGAGGAAGGAGGTGAGCCATGCCCAAATATGGTGAAGTAATAAGATGCATTCAAGTGGGGGTGGGATGGAGCGGGGGTGAGAGGCGGGAGTGGTTGGGAGGGGGGAAGTGGGCAACATATATGTGTCAGAATTGACCTAAAGCAACACAGAAATATGTAAAAAAAAAATAGTTTCAAGTGGGGTGGGGTGGGGGTGGAGCGGGGGTGAGAGGGCGGGAGTGGGTTGTGGGTTGTTTGGAGGAGGGGGCATATATATGTGTAAGAATTGACAACAACAAACAAAGAACAAAGCAAATATGAAGAAAAAAAAAATCAAGTCGGGAGGGGGGAGGGGGGACGGAGTGAGAGGCGGGGGCTGGGTGGGGGAGGGGTTCCAACATATATGTGTAAGAATTGACTAAAACAACACAGAAATATGTAAAAAAAAAAAGTAAAAAATTAGATTTTCAAGTGGGGCCTGGGTGTGTGTGGGGTGAAGCGGGGGGAGAGGGGGAGGTGGGTTTCGAGGGGGGGGGGGGGAACATATATGTGTTCAGAATCTGACTAAAACAACAAAGAAATATGTAAAAAAAAAAAATCAAGTCGGGGAGGGGGAGGGTGTGAGAGGCATGGGGCAGGGGGTGTCTTTGCAACCTATATGTGTAAGAATTTACTAACAACAAACACAGAAATATGTAAAAAATAAAAAAATAAAAAGGTTGTGGAGGGGAGTGGGGGTACTTGGGAGGGTGGGGGGAGGAGGAAGCCCATGCCCCAATATGGGTGAAGTAATAAGATGCATAATGCTATGACAAATCCCAAACCAAAATTATAGAATATAAATGCTTACATGCAAACCTAGATCTGAATTTATTGCACATTTTTATGGGCCATCACAATTTGGGTTCCATGGGAGACCAGAATTTGCAAAAGACAAAATACTTATCCAACCCTTTACAACATACTATAAGGAAACCAATTCCAAATTTAGTTCAGCTAGGACAAGAAATGTAAGCGATATAGACCTGTAAACACAGCTTACACGCAAAATTTGATGTGAAACAGAATATTTTAAGGGCTATCAGAATTTGGGGTTCCATGGAGCCCAAGGGTTACGGGAACCAAAATTGCTTATGCAGCCCTCAAGATAATGCTATAAGGAAGCCCATGGCCCAAATTTGGTTGTGCTAGGATAAGAAATGTAAGAGATATAGACTTGTAAACACAGCTTACCACGCAAACCTTTGATGTAGGGACGCCGACGCCGACGCCAACGCCGACGCCGACCCCGTGGTGATTACATAAGCTCTCTTATACTTCGAATAGTCGAGCTAATAAATGAAGATAATGAATGCTTTAGATGGTGTAATGTAGCTTGTAAATTTCTGTTGGAAAAAATCCCCAAAGAATATCAAATTATAAAAAGCATATTGGTGAATTGATTACAAGGGAATAACATTTCCTGTTAGAATACAACAAATCCAAAAATCGAAAAATAAAACAAAATTTGTTTTAACATATTTGGGTATGAAGATAATCAAAGTATACCCTTGCTCATATCTCAAAAAATAGAGCTGAGGAAACATGTGATATGTTAATGATCACCGAAAAATAAAGAAACTCTGTGAATAAAAAACTTCAAACAGTTGATGTTTAAAGGGACCCTGTCCGTAACTTTTAACTATAAACACACAATAATTATGTTTCGCAACATTACACACTGAACGTTATTCAATAGTTTACTAATTAAAAGCAAGGACTGTTTAACGGAATTCCAAATCGCGGTACAAAAAAAGAAAATCCACTTCGTGCGTTGAACTCGCAGCCCAAACTGAAAATTACCTTTTCTTTACACTCGCAGTAATAATAGTGATCGTAAGTATCGGATATTGCTCCCGACTGAGCTAAAGCGGGCTAGACATATTACGCAATACATACTATGGTGAAAACCTAATGCGCTAATGAAGTCACGTGATCGCAGAAAGGTAATATTGGGTCCCACGTTTATTTACATATACTTATTAAACTCACGAATGTATTCCTGCATACTTATAGGGTCTATCCTCATGTTTTATGTATACATTTCACTGAATAAAAGTCAGATCAGTTATTTCGTTATGATCAGTATCTGCTTACTTACGGACAGTGTCCCTTTAATAGATCAAACTTACATTCAAATAAAAAATTGTTTTTCAAAACATGCCTGCAGTGCTTACTTACATTAGAAAGATTTCTGGAAAAACACAAATCTATTTGTCTTTCACTTAACGGAAAACAAGCAGTATAAAATGCAAAATAAGAATGGAAAAGTTAAGTTAAAAACTAAGACAGGCAACTAATGGTTTTCGTTTGTCATATATGCTGATGATTTTAAAGCAGTAACCGAAAGTATTTCTTCAGCATCAAACAATCCTAAAAAACATACACGGAAGGCGTATCAGGCAACATACTGATTGTGGCTATGGGTATATATTGTTTGTTGTTGTGATGATCAATATTCAAACAGTTATGACATATAGAGGACCAAACCGCTGTTTACAAGTTTTTAGAAAAACGATATATGAAAAAGCTGGTGCAAGAAAACTATGAATACACATTTAAAGAAAGATTTGATGAAGTCGTCGGAAGAAGAAGCTAGATTCCAAAAATCTAAATCATGTCATATTTGCGGTAATGGTTTGTAACAACTCTCAAAAGGAGACGCGGGTCGTACAGTGGCATACAAAAATTCCATCAGAATGTCAGGGACAATTGTCATATAACTGGAAAGTATAAAGGAAGCGCTCATGACATATGTACTATTAATTTCAGACTAATAAAAAATACTGTTGTGTTTCATAACTTGAGAGGATATGATTCTCACTTCTATAATTGCAACACATCGGAAAGTTTAAAAAATAAATAAATGTTATACACCGAATAACATGGAGTAACATGGCTTTTAGTAGGAAAATGTCTAGTGTGCTATTGACTGTTGTTCCAGTTATCTGTCTCAATCGCTTTGATAATTTAGTAAAGACATCCCTAGTCGTCGAGATGACCTCGCAGAATACTTGATGATAAGCTAGAATTAATAAAAAGAAAAGTGTTCATCTTATGGAACCACTGAGATTCCGTCGGTGAGTTCGTTGACAAGACACTTTTCCTTAGCCTCACGTTCGTCGGATGTGGACTAAACCGTGCGGTCCCGTGTATCGATCTATCCTCAGACTTTGGCTTAATTGAATAGCAAATGTGTTTATTTATAAAACACTTATAGATACTGGTTTTTGTAAAGTTCTTCCTAGCGAAAGGGCAATCAGCAGTCTTGTATAGTTGCGAGGGGTCTGGCAGCAGTATGCATCGCCATTTAGGACAACTGGAGACAAATGATAACAGGCTGATTGTTTGTATGCGAGGGAGAGAAAGACGTGCAGAAACCATCAGTATCTACTACATACGGTCGTCCCCTTCTTGTATAAGTATTTCATTGAGTTTTAGTAAACCAATAAATCTGTATATAATGGCCTATTTTACCAATGTTCAGATATCAACTCCACATGACCTTCATCGATGACAACTTTTAAATGTGTGTGAGTGAGTACAGTTAATAGCTATTTTCGTGAAATTTAGCAAAGCAAACTTTAATGTGATAAAAAGTAACAATAGAATAGATATCTGTCTGTCCATCCCGTCCGTCCTTTCGCATGATTGTCTATGTCTGTCGCGTTGTCTGTCGGTCCGCCTATCAGCCCTCTGTCAGTCTGACCACATGCGAAATGTACTACTTGAAGAAGCGGGAAATAATGAACAACAGAAAAAGTACGGGTGCGGGTGACTGGGATCAGTGCAAATCTAGACCTTTACCTCTGGATTTGAAAGTCAGTTCAATTTACAACAATAAGCTTTACAGGACCCCTGACCTGATGGTGTACGAGCTACATCTTTTCGTTTAGGTGAATATATAGTTTAACTCAAGACACCTTGTATACGGTAAGGCCAAACTCTGATAGTTCCGTCTAATATTGCATCTAAACCCTACCCACTATTTTCAAACACCTATTATCTTCAGGAATATGATGTGAGGGCCGAGCGCAGTTGGCAGTGCGTTGCCATTGTAATCCAGGAGTCGCAGGTTCGATCATATCTCGTCCGATATTCGGCACCTCGTTTCATCACCCCGTCTGCCGTGTTGTCAAAAGACGTTTGCATGAGCATACTGCGTATCGGTTCCAACTTCGTCGTCGCCAAAGTGTTTTTTATATGTCAGAGATGATGGCCTTTCGGAGCATTTAGACTGCTTACAGCCGTCCTGGTTTAATTGGACTTTTTGAGAGGGCAACGGTACATAGCGCGTGAAGCAGTCTATCGAGGCATTTAGACAAGGGTAGTCCCATAACCCAAACAGTTCGCAGACAGTGAAAAGTTTTGACCACAGCGCGGGCTCAAATATCGTGTTTGTGATGGGGACGTGTATATAACCAACGAGCCTAAAACTGTTTTAACGCCCACCGTACCAATGGGCGTGTGTGGAAGTTTGAACGGCTTATTTCAAGTGGAAGTTTCATTTCTGTTAATAATCGCCTAAAGGCCTCGAACGTATTTGTCACATTGCACAATGTGGAAGAACGCGACCGTATCTTCGTCACACAAGACATGATAATTGCGTGAAGAATGCGTTTTGTGAAAATCGAGTTCCAAAAGAAGCATGTATAAACTTATGAACATATGATATAATGTAGTAAACTAATAACACATATGTAGATAATGTAGATACTCTAATAAACATACGTATATTGTATAACTAATAAACATAAGTATAATGTATAAACTGAGAACATGACATATTGTATTAACAGAATAACATATGTTAATGTATAGACTTATAAACATATGTATATACATGGTATAAACTAATAAAACATATGTATAATGTATAAACTAATAACACATGTGTATGTATAAGCTAATAAACATATGTTATATATTACTAAACTAATAAACCTATATGTGATAATGTATAAACTAATAAACATACATATTGTTGTATAAACTAATAAACATATGCTATAATGTATAACTAATAAACTATATGTAATATACTACTGTAAGTAATATTTCCAAAACAAGCTCAGACAAGTTTGATTTCACGCATTGTGTGACTCACTCCAATTCCTCTAACCACACAAGCCACTTTCCCCCACCCTTCCAATAGTTTTTTTTACGAAGTTATATCGGTCAGTGGAGAACCTTGGTAACTAATTGAATAACAACATATGTTGTGTAAAGAAAAGGTTCCTATACATAGATAACTACGTTTTCGCATATGTTACATTTAGTATGGTAGAGCCGTATAGAACCTTACCATATATTCCTCTCAGATCTGAAGGCTGGAATTGCATTCAGGTCAAGGAGTCAAAAATCCCAGAGTACTGTTACTATATATGGAAACTATGTATTCCGCTTTATATATAAGCTTAGTTATTTAGTTGAAAGTACATTAATGTATATGTCGGCTGTAGGGAAGGTGGTATACACTATGGTATTACTCTTGGCTGTAGGAAGGTTGTATACATTAATTTATTATCTCTGGCTGTATGAAGGCTGGTATACCATTAATTGTATATCTCTGGCTGTAGGAAGGTCTGGTAACATTACTGTATATCATCTGGCTGTAGAAAGAGTCGGTATTACATTAATGTATATCTTTGGCTGCTATGAACGATGGTAATCCATTAGTATATATCTCTGGCTGTAGGAAAGTTGGTATACAATAAATGTGATACCTTTGGCCTGGTATGAAGGTTGGTATACATTAATGTATACCTCTGGCTGTGTGGAAGGTTGGGTATACATTATTGTATATCTCTGCATGCTTAGGAAGAGTTGGTATACATTAATGTATATCTCTGGCTGTATAAAGGTTGGTATCTTAATGTATATATCTGGCTGTATGAAGGCTTGATTACATTAATGTAAATCTCTGGCTGTAGGAAGGTCCAGTATACATTAATGTATATCTCTGCTGTAGAAGAGGTGGTATACATTAATGTATATATCTGGGCTTAGGTAAGGTTGGTAAAACAT
>JAWPHD010019833.1:0-34042 GCA_037043455.1 Cyrtodaria siliqua | reverse complement strand
TTTCATCTATTAAAATAAATCATGATCCGTAAAAATATTGGTCACCCGAAGGGTACCTCCCTCGCACACCCACCCCAGGACATTCAAATTTAATTTCCCTTATCCCTTAAATATTTCTGTGGAAGACCCTGTGCACTATGTGTATAGATAGGGGATACCCTTCCCAAGTATGTACTGTATGTCAGGGTTCAAATTTAACACTTATTTACTTGCTAAATGAAAGTAGATTTTTGCAGATTGCAAGTAGAAAATAGCACTTGCTAAATTGTTCAAGTAATAAAAGAAACCCATCAGCAATCAGTCTACATTTATTTATCTAACTTAGTTAAATAAGTAAGTATAATTATCATGATTATATATTATTACATTCCTGCATCTAGATGAGTGTGAAAATGTCATTATTTACATGTACAATGTATAGCAATCCTTCTAACATGAATTGAGGTTTTCAATTATTAATGCAAGTACCCTGATTAAAATAGCAAATAGAAAACCTTCGCACTTGCTTTTTTTAGCGACTGGCTAAAAATATTAAATTTGATCCCTGTGTGTATAGATAGGGGAAACCCTTCCCAAGCATGCACTGTGTGTATAGATAGGGGATACCCTTCCCTAGCATGTACTGTGTGTATAGATAGGGGATACCCTTCCCAAGCATGCACTGTGTGTATAGATAGGGAATAGCCTTCCCAAGCATGCACTGTGTGTATAGATAGGGAATAGCCTTCCCAAGCATGCACTGTGTGTATAGGTAGGGGATACCCTTCCCAAGCATGCACTGTGTGTATAGGTAGGGGATACCCTTCCCAAGCATGCACTGTGTGTATAGGTAGGGGATACCCTTCCCAAGCATGCACTGTGTGTATAGGTAGGGGATACCTTCCCAAACATGTATTGTATGTATAGATAGGGGATACCCTTCCCAAGTATGCACTGTGTGTATAGGTAGGGGATACCCTTCCCAAGCATGTACTGTATGTATAGATAGGGGATACCCTTCCAAGTATGCACTGTGTGTATAGGCAGGGGATACCCTTCCCAAGCATGTACTGTGTGTATAGGTAGGGGATACCCTTCCCAAGTATGCACTGTGTGTATAGGTAGGGGATACCCTTCCCAAGCTTGCACTGTGTGTATTGGTAGGGGATACCCTTCTCAAGCATGCACTGTGTGTATAGGTAGGGGATACCCTTCCCAAGTATGTACTGCATGTATACATAGGGAATACCCTTCCCAAGCTTGCACTGTGTGTATAGGTAGGGGATACCCTTCTCAAGCATGCACTGTGTGTATAGGTAGGGGATACCCTTCCCAAGCATGCACTGTGTGTATAGGTAGGGGATACCCTTCCCAAGCTTGCACTGTGTGTATAGATAGGGGATACCCTTCCCAAGCTTGCACTGTGTGTATTGGTAGGGGTTACCCTTCTCAAGCATGCACTGTGTGTATAGGTAGGGGATACCCTTCCCAAGTATGTACTGCATGTATACATAGGGAATACCCTTCCCAAGCTTGCACTGTGTGTATAGGTAGGGGATACCCTTCCCAAGCATGCACTGTGTGTATAGGTAGGGGATACCCTTCCCAAGCATGCACTGTGTATATAGGTAGGGGATACCCTTCCCAAACATGTACTGTGTGTATAGATAGGGGTTACCCTTCCCAAGCATGTACTGTGTGTATAGATAGGGGATACCCTTCCCAAGCATGTACTGTGTGTATAAATAGGGGATACCCTTCGAAAGCATGCACTGTGTGTATAGGTAGGGGATACCCTTCCCAAGCATGTACTGTGTGTATAGATAGGGAATAGCCTTCCCAAGCATGCACTGTGTGTATAGGTAGGGGATACCCTTCCCAAGCATGTACTGTGTGTATAGATAGGGAATAGCCTTCCCAAGCATGCACTGTGTGTATAGGTAGGGGATACCCTTCTCAAGCATGCACTGTGTGTATAGGTAGGGGATACCCTTCTCAAGCATGCACTGTGTGTATAGGTAGGGGATACCCTTCTCAAGCATGCACTGTGTGTATAGGTAGGGGATACCCTTCCCAAGCTTGCACTGTGTGTATAGGTAGGGGATAACATTCTCAAAAATGTACTTTATGTATACATAGGGAATACCCTTCCCAAGCATGTACTGTGTGTATACACAGGGGAAACCCTTCACAAATATGTAATATGAGTTTAGATAGAGGATACCCTTCCAAAGCATACACTGTATGTATAGGTAGAGGCTACCCTTCCAAAGCATACACTGTATGTATAGATAGGGATACCCTTCCCGAGTGTGTACTATAAGTATAGATAGGGGATAACCTTACCAAGTATGTACTGTGTGTATAGATAGGGGACACCATACCAGAGTACCGACCTTCATATAGATAGGTAATACTTTTACCAAGAACATGAGAGATATGATATTGTGCAAACAGCAAGGTTCTATATATTTATTTTCCATATATCTGATGTCCAAGGTTTGAATATCCTTTTCTACTATAATCCAGGTAGCAGCAGATTATATTTCTCTACTAAAATACCATCACATTCATGATGCATTCTGCAAAAGAAATTTCTAAGGAACTAGTATAATAATACAGTGTAAGGGAGGTAACACTTAATTTAAAGTTTAAACAAATAAAACATGTATTATCTTTCTTGCAAAATGTCATACTTGTAGACATAGAAGAAAAAAAAATAAAAAATATTAGAATAGTATTGCCTCTTTTACTTTAATTGATGCATTTCTTATACATATAATCGTACAGATAAGAAAGACTGACAATTTGTAAATTAATATTTCTGAATTTTATATAATTATCTCCCCTGCCTCGACCGCGAAATACATGGTGTTACTTACTCTTTTTGGTCTTGAGATTCCCAGGTGCTTTTTATGGTTAATACAGATCTTCCACCTGGATAAAAACACACAAACTTCACCATATTGTCATACAAGTAGAAGATGGTAAAGTAAACAAAGAAGTTAAGATGCAAATATAGATACTGTCTATAGCAAACATATTTCTGTTTTTCCTACCACTTTCTTAAAAGCACACGCAGCAATATTGATTGTTTTAAAACTCGCCGCGTCTCCTGAGTTTTTCTAAATAACTTGAATATCTGCAAATCTTAATTAATAATTATTGGAATATTGCAAAGCAAATTGTTTTACATATTACTATATGCTGATTATATTGCAGCAATAATATATTTAAACTGTAGAAAAACAAAATAGTTGACAACAAATTATTATTACTTTCATTAACTTTTATCTTTATAAGCATGTAGGGATGTATTATGTCATGGTGTTTCAGTCTGTCTGTCTTTCCGTCCATGGCAATGGGCCACAGAACAAGATCACTGCCAATGGGATGTGTCTATATATCTCTATCCCTCCCACATGGTACCCACTGGAAACCATACGGACGAAGCATACATATTCAGTATTATATGAAAATTCCAATTACACAGGTGACACAAACATATGCCATAACACACTGGTACGTACCTGTCTAAATACGCCGGTCTCGCGGCTATGATCTGATCTACAACCTCATTTATATCTACATCGGTGTCATGACCTTCACCCCATCCCAGGACACGAGCAAGATCATTTCCTGTACCAAGGGGTAAAATGCCAACTTCTGGAGGAGTCTGTTTTATTTCAAAACATACAAATGTTTAGTTTGAATTATCCATGGAACAGAAAGCATATCATATTATTAACAGTGAAAGGTATAGACAACACTTGTAATTTCCTATCTCACATGGATCACTCATGATGGATTATTTTTCTCCCATTATGTGTTTATTAACGGGATAAAATCAATGACTTTACTGATTTAACGCCAGAATAAGACGTCATAAGTCACATGTCATGTAAGATAGAGTTATCTCACATGAGGAAAATACCTATCTCACATGAGCAGAAATGGGAGAAATAGTGTGAGATTTTTGCCATTTAGGCGAATGATTTTCAAGAGAAAACTTTAAAATGTATGCTTTAGGTATAATATCAATAAAGTATTGAAATTAGCAATGATGTTCAACATACAAACAATGGAAAGACTGTCACTTTTCTAAACAAGAGGCCCAAGAGGCCTGTGGATGCTCTACTGGCTAAAATGGATCTTTTATCTAGGGTTGTCATCACAAAATTCCCAGCAGTACTTCTTTTAAACTAGAAAGCCACGGCCTACATGTCGAGCCCTATTATAAAGTCCAGATTTTTGATTTTACCAACACCAGTGTCAATCCCAAAAGATATTCAATTAATGTCATTAACAGTGGGGTGCATGTCGTAGCAGAGACCGGACGTGACCTATACAATAATATTTAGTCGGAAGCAGGTCACTGCCATCACTGCCGTCACTGCCATCCGAAATCTTTTGCATGATGTGGAACATTCTGGTGAAGTCTGGTAAAAGTCCTGTGAGAAAAAAGCAAAATACGCATGTCGTAGCAGAGACCGAACGTGACCTATATTTCGTCAAAGTAGGTGACAGTGACCTGAAATTGTGCACATGACGTTAGATGCATATAAGGAACATTCTGGTGAAGTTTGGTGAAAATCCTGGAAGAAAGAAGCAAGATAAGCACGTTGTAGCGGAGACTTGACCTATATTTTGTGAAAAGTAGGTCACAGCGACCAGAAATTCTGAACATGATGTTAAGATGCATATAAGAAACATTCTGGTGAAGTTTGGCGAAATTTCTACGAGAAAGAAGCAAGATACAAATGTCGTAGGGGAGAGCGGACGTGACCTATTTTTCATCGAAAGTAGGTCTCAGCGACCTGAAATTTTGCACATGATGTTAGATGTATATAAGGAACATT
The DNA here is from genome assembly GCA_037043455.1 of Cyrtodaria siliqua. Classification (NCBI taxonomy): domain Eukaryota; kingdom Metazoa; phylum Mollusca; class Bivalvia; order Adapedonta; family Hiatellidae; genus Cyrtodaria; species Cyrtodaria siliqua. The sequence goes on along the minus strand of JAWPHD010019833.1, from coordinate 29,204 downwards.
CTGGTGAAGTTTGGTGAAAATCCTGCATGAAAGAAGGATACGCATGTCGTAGTGGAGACCAGACATGACCTGAATTTTGTCGAAAGTAGGTCACAGTGACCCAAAAGTTTGCATATGATGTTAGATGCATTGAAGGAACATTCTGTTGAATTCTGGAGAAAATCCCGCGAGAAAGAAGCAAGATAAGCATGTAGTAGCGATGACCAGACGTGACCTGAATTTGCTCGAAATTAGGTCATAGCAACCTGAAATTTTGCACATGACAAAAGATGCATATAAGGAACATTCTGGTGAAGTTTGGTGAAAATCCTGCAAGAAAGAAGCAAGATACTCATGTCGTAGCAGAGACCGCACATGACCTGTATTTTGTCGAAAGTAGGTCACAAAGACCCACAATTTGGCACATGATTACAGATGCATATAAAAAACATTCTGGTGAAGTTTGTTGAAAATCCTGAGAGAAAGACGCAAGATAGGTATGTCGCAGCAGAGACTGGACGTGACCTATATTTCGTCAAAAGTAGGCCATAGCAACCCAAAAGTGTGCATGTGATAGTGGATCCATATATTGAACATTTTGGTGGAGTTTGGTGAAAATCCTGCATGTAACGAAGATTGAGAATTGAAAATGAATTGTATAAAAAAGGAAAGAAAAGGAAAAGAGAGAATCAAGAAAATCAATTTTTTATTTAAAACAACTTTATATTTTATTTCCTTTGCAACAATAAAATTGACATTTTTTTGGTTCGTTTCATTTTGAAGTTTTCGCGTGCTGGAAAATGCCCTTTTTAATGAGTTTAGCGCGCTTAAAAATGCACCCTACCCGTTTTAAAACCTGGGGAAACACTATATTATGTGTACGAATGTTTAAAACACTATACAGTGGTTATCCTGACCAATTTCATCGACCAAGGTAGATATTTAAACTTCAATGTTTTGAAATTGGTCGGTACAATCACTGCATTTAATGTTTAAACATTCATACACATGTACACTGTGAAAAGTTTTATTTCTCTTATGTTTATGAAAAGTACTAGAAGAAATGGCTAACCTGTAAAAATACCAGCAGTTTACCAAGACTGTTTTCCAGTTATCCCTCTGTCATCAAAGCAATGTATTCTATATGTAACAGGTGGTGAAACGATCATTCCTCAACCGGGACTCGAACCCAGAGTCTCTGGTTTGGTTCGAGTCTCTGGTTTACCATACCAGTGCTCTAACCACTGAGCTATCGAGGACATACGGTTAGGAATCGATTATTCACCATTTACCTGTACCCAGTTAGTTACATACCCCCCACCAGACTGAAATTCGTCCTTCAATTTCTAATTATACAGGAGAACCACTGCTGGTGTTTCTCAGGATGCTCCCGGACAAGCCCCCAAATATAACAGGTGGTGAAACAATCGTTTCTCAACCGGGACTTGAACCCAGTGTCTCTGGTTTACCGTACCAGCGCTCTAACCACTGAGCTATTGAGGACATATGGTTAGGAATCAATTATTCACCATCTTACCCGGTTACATGGGTATAAAGAACTGTTCAAACAACTTAACAAATATGTGGAGGTTATTAGGCTACAATGATCTCCCTCGGTTCTCACTCAAGTGCCAAAGTGGAGACAGTGAAAAATTCCAAACCAACTGATGATCATTAAGCATATTTGCAATGAATTCCTGAACTTATAATAAAGGGAACATACCATGAGTTTGAGATTTTCTATTGCATTGAGCACCCAGCCTACTGATCCATCACCACCACACACCAACACCCTGAACACAACGTTTGGCAGGAGGTGGCACCATTCCAGGGCATTCTCTGGCTTCATGTCATGTAGATCTATCACCTGTAAAATGTCATGGAAATATTGCACTATCATAATCTCTGGCTTCATGTTATGTAGATCTATCACCTGTAAGATATTGCATTATCGCAGTCTCTAGCTTTGTGTCATGTAGATCTATCACCTGTAAGATATTGCATTATCGCAGTCTCTAGCTTTGTGTCATGTAGATCACCTGTAAAATATTGAAGTATCACAATTTCTGGCTTCATGTCATATAGATTTATCACCATGGAAATATTGAATAGATCACAATCATTGGCTTAAAAAAAATGGAATTAATAATTAATTATTTACATCTACCTGCCCTTTTATCAGCCCATTACAGGAAACAGAACATTTTTCTGTTTTCAATAGTCTAAATGTTCTTTCATTTATTAGAGAAAATATGATAAATGCAATAATGTTGACCTAGCTACCAAATCAAAAAAAAAGAGAGAAAACAACAAATATTACCTGTGCAGGGTTGAGAATGTCTCTAAATGCGCACAACACTTTCTCCCCTTCATTGTTCCCACTTTTTCCGTTACCTAGTACAATTAAGGGACTCCAGTTAGCAATTTTAGGTTGAGTTGCCTTGGCAACCACCAAATGCCGTCGGCCTTGAATACCAGCTTTCTTCAGTTCTAAACAGTTTGGCGGAACTATAATTTGTCTGTATTTCCCAAAATCACAGATTTGATCATTGTTTTGACAACAGCCATCGTGAACTGTACGCTTACACCAGACACATCGTCTATCACAGATATGAGGCAAAACTCCACACTCTAGTCCACAATAATAACATTCACTGTATAAAGGAAGATTACCTTCAACCCACTGATGATAAGTTACCTCCCCTTTCACAGCTGATGGTTTACAGGAAATTTTCTTGTTTGCTTCTTTCATGTTATGATCCTCAACGCAGATTCCGCATGAGTCACATTTTGCGCCATGCTTAATCGGGTAGTTGCCAATGTTACAGTAAACTGAGTCAGTAAACATGTCTACCATAATCCAGCGATGACCTTTGGTCACATCTCGCACGAGGAGGTCATAATGCATGCGACGATATTGTCGGTACAACTGCATCAAAATAAACATCACAACCAACATGGCTCCGACCACAGCTGCTGCACCCATCTGAAATTTAAATTAACCAACCACAATATTTGAAGTAGATCGCGTGGTTTATATATAAATATTTTTTAAGTCAACATCAACCTAATTCATGATTTTTATTTGTAATAGGATTCAGTTGGTGGGTATGTAAATGGATAGGTTTATAAGCACGTTACTACTGTCTCGCCGCAGAGCTAGATTTTATGGTGATATAAGTAGAGCGTCTGCTTCACATGCAAGAAGTCCCGAGTTCAAACCTGCTGAGTGACTAAATATTTATGTGCAATTTTTCTGCTCCGATTACATTGGTGGAGAATCCAGGTAGGCATTGTAAGAGTAAAATGCCCAGATGCCTAGATCATTGTATATGTTGTTGTCTATATGTTTATATCTGTTGTGTGATATTTGAAGGTTTCAAATATATCAAAAATAAAAAGGTTGGAGGTATGTAATAGGACTCAGTTGGGGGCAGCCCGGCTGTGTAAAGAGATTTTACAAGCACGTTACTACTGTTTCTCCGCAGAGCTAGCTTTTATGGCGATATAGGTAGAGCGTCCACTTCACATGCAAGGGGTCCTAAGTTCAAACCCGCTAAGTGCCTAAATAGTTATGTGTAATTTTTCTGGTCCGGTTACATAATGCATCGAAATGGTCATTCTCATCTGAAATCTTGCAGAATCTCAGAATATATTTTATTTATAAGCAAGGAGTGTGTTTAGGTCTCCAAACCAGTATGATGAATAAACAAAAAATGTCACTGTAAGTGACAAATGCCTCCTGGACAGGTTTTTTTTTACTATATAACTGACGCCGGATAAAAATCGCCTTCGACGCTTCGCAATTGTTTATCGTAGAACACTTTAAGGTTTACCTTTACGACAATGACTAATAACAAGGGAAGTAACTGTTGTGGTTTCCGGTATATTTTGTGAACTTTTATCAGCGATGTTGCACAACTGGCAAAATTACTGCAAGAAATTTTTTCCCCTAAATCGAAAAAATCGCGCGTTTTTCCCCTCTGAAAGGGACTGGGCGCCTTCCCCTATTTGTAAAAAAAAAACTCCGTCCAGGCATGCAAAAGTTATTTACCGGACAATATTTGACCTTTGACCTCTAAGTATGACCTTGACCTTGGGGCCACAGACCTGGATTTTGTGTGCGACACATCGTCTTGTTGTGGTGAGCACTTGTGCCAAGTTATTTGAAAATCCGTCCATGAATGCTAGAGTTATTGACCGGACACAATTTGACTTTTGACCTCCAAGTGTGACCTTGACCTTGAAGACCTGGGATTTGTGCGCGACACATCGTCTTGTTATGGTGATCACTTGTGCCAAGTTATTTAAAAATCCCTGCAGGGTGGTGACGTTACGGTCCGGACACGAAATTGCGTACCTGTTTTTGACCTATGAACTGCAAGTGTGACCGTGACCTTTGAGGTACGGACCTAGGTATTGTGCGCGACACATCGTCTTGCTATGGTGATTATTTGTGCAAAGTTATTTAAAAATCCCTGCAGGGTTTGTGACGTTACGGTCCGGACACGAAATTGCGTACCTGTTTTTGACATATGAACTGCAAGTGTGACCTTGACCTTTAAGGTACGGACTTGGTTTTTTTATGGTGATCACTTGTGCCAAGTAAAAATCTTTGTAGGGGTTGTGACGTTACGGTCCGGACAAGAAATTGCGTACCTGTTTTTTACCTATGAACTTCAAGTGGGGTTTGACCTGGGTTTTGCGCGCGACACATCGTCTTGTTATGGTGATCACTTGTGCCAAGTTATTTAAAAGTCCCTGCAGGGGTTGTGACGTTACGGTCTGGACACGAACTGCGGAATGACGGTCGGACGGACAGACAGACGGTGCGATTACTATATGCCCCCGAAACCTTTTCGGATATGACAGTACATTTGTTTTTGAGATTACAAGATCATTACCAAAAAGAATAAAAAGCTTTTACCACTATCCATCAAAACTTACAGTTTTATTGTGTTCTTCTTGGTCCGACATTGGTCACTTTACCACAAACACAACTGTAGTTGATGTAAGCCTCTCTCCTGGTGTTAATATATCCATATTTTGCTACAGAAAGATGTTCAAGTTAAATGGGGGGTAACATTGATTTTATTTTTTCTAGATACATGCCGAGAAATTATAAGCCACTATATCATAATGTCACGCCACCACTTTTCGTATATATGTAAAGCGCGAAAAAAGTATCTGTATTTTTTGTAAGAGAAAACAAGTCACCTTATGTACATGACAACTTTTCCAGAAAATTCAGTAATGGGTAAAATTAGATTATACACGAGTGGAGTAAAAATGTTCTATAAATTGTCAACCGGAAGTAACAAATGTAAACATACAAGGGAAGTCACTCCATTTGATTTAAACACTAATTTTTGCATTATTACTAGTCCCTCGAGAAAAGATTTTTACTGAAAGATTCGTTCTCTTTCTTTTGACAAATAAAATAATTCGTGAAAACAATCTTGATATTTGTCGTTTCTGTCATACTTCATTGGGTGGTTGGAACGCACAGGGCCCTGTATTCGCACGACTACTTGTGGTCTAAGGGACGCAACTCGTATTGTCGTATTGCTACTGACGGAATGACGTGTACATATTAACATCACATTAAAATGACTGTTATTCTATTACGACCTTATTCCATGTCATTCCGTGTTTAGTATAAGTAAGACAAACAAATGAATGAGAACTTAATTTAAAAAAAAGATCTATTGTGCTGTTTCGTTTTAAAAGACTATATAATACTTAGTATTCAGTTCAAAATGTTTTTCATTGACTGGATAAGAAATCTTCTGGCATATTTTGGTGATTTTCTTGTTATTTATTTTATAAAAAATACTAGATCTAACTGATAGTAATATATTCACATATATATCGTAACGTCGATCTTGTCTTTCTTTAAATTCTGATAATAATTGCATCGAGCATGGATATACAGGAGTATGTAGATCTATGCATCGAGGCAGGGCTTTATATGATTTCAATTTTCATTTTTTTAGAGGTAATATATCACCGATTTCGGGGATTTCAGATCGACTATAGAAATATTTTTTATAATAAAATCGTCTAGTCTGTGAAGAGAATGTTCGTGCTCGCTTGACACTGAAAAATAACAACATACCTTAATTAATGCACGTGCTGATGTCTATATCAGAACGATATACTATTACAGCAATTGTCACCGTTTTCTCATACATATGGGAAGTGATTTGTAATACAGGATGTTTTCATAGATTGTACTGAGTACAATAAGGCTCTTTTGTATTTCAGGCTTCAAGAGAAATGCAAAGTTACTGATAATCGGTTTGGACAATGCGGGAAAATCTACTTTGTTGGATAGAATGTCCAGTGGTCGAATGGTACAGAATCCGCCAACATTTCAGGGCAGTAAGTATATCTTCATATTGTACTAAACATGTACACGTATGCCAACGTCTCTACATTTACATTTCGTTGCTTACATTTTGTTGTTGTTGTTGTTGTTGTTGTTGTTGTCGTTGTTGTTGTTGTTGTTGTTGTTGTTGTTGTTGTTGTTGTTGTTGTTGTTGATTTTGTTCATCGATGACTTAATTTTCCTGATTCTATCAGGGATGATAATTAATACTGATATATATATAAAGCCTTGATTCTATGTATGCGTTATTATGAACTTCGTACCTCTTTAAGTTTTAAAATAAGCTGCCAACATGTTATACCTTTAGAGGCATGTCTTGATATTGTGTATAGCGAATGTTTGATGGTTTGGCGTGAATAACGGATTTTAATTTTCGTTTTTCTAACTTTTAGATTAAATAAAATTAATCTGATATTGAATACAAAGTAATGTCGCTTCTTTCTTTCTTTCTTTCTTTCTTTGTCAGGTTTTTATATGCGTAACCTTTTATTTTCATTACTAGAAATATAAACAATGACTAATTATTTCAATCCTATTTTCCGCTATTTCACCAGTATGTATATAAATAACACTGTTATTCGTCCATAATTATACATTCCAATTTGCGTTGTTTCTGTCTGATACGTGTGCGTATAACTAATACGATTATCCTATATACTGTAGTGTAGTGTTGCTTCTTTTGAGAGCAAAGTGTGTACTTTTATTTCATTTAAAAAAATAAAATCAACTACGTGTCATTAAAACTATCGCATGCCTGTCTCGCTAGATTGTAATCCGAGCCTAAATGCATTTTCAATTAGTTTTGGCTTATCGTAATTAGAGGCTACGATTACGAACATGTTAGAGAAAGCTCGGATTTGCCAGACTGCAGCTGGTAGTAAACAATGAAGTGACTCTACCTATTTTAATATTTTTATGTTTTAGGGTCGCAAAAACTAGACCTGGGAGGCATTACGTTTACAGCATATGATCTCGGTGGACATCCGCAAGGTACGATATTGCTTCTTTCTGCAGCGCGTATAACAAACACACTGAGTTATACGGACTTGTCTCCATTCAATCTTGCTCTTATTTGAAACATGCATTTTCATTAGGTTTGCACGAGTACAAACACAACACCCTAATTTACAGACATATCAGTACATGCATTTGTATTAGGTTTGTACAGGTGTAAATGCAACACACTAATTTACAGACATATCAATACATGCATTATTATTAGGTGTGCACGGGTGCAAATACAACACCCTAATTTACAGACATACCAGTACATGCATTTTTATAAGGTGTAAATGCATCACTCTAATAAATATACAGAAATAATATTATGCTCGTTGCAAGACCCTAATGAATCCCTAGCCTGGGGTAGAAAACGCACCGACAAACTTGTATTTTCTAATCCGTCCTGATTAATTTACGGGATTAACCGACTATATGTAAAATTGGTATTTAAAGGCACTAACCCGCCAAATGACGTCACAATTACGCTAAAAAAAAACGTTTACTAGTATTAAAACTCTACACAGGTGTTCAGTTGTATTCCGATTAAAAGTTCAGGTTAATTTCATGGGTTCTTAAATAACCATGTCTGAATATGCAAAATGCATGGGTTCTTAAAATAACCATGTCTGAATATGCGTAAAATGAATTATGAGTTGGTGACTCTTTAATTCGGCACTCCAGTTTTGGGCTTTGGTCTGGCTGGTTAACGCCGTTTATAGTGTGTCTATAGAGTTTGTATTCTCAAAATATGTAAGTTATATAATATATACCTCATCGTCAGTAGGTTTATAAATGGTGTACATATGTTCACATTTGGCTGTTGTTGGCGGGATAGTTACTTTAATAGCCAACATGCGTTTTATTTCAACAGTTCGTCGGGTTTGGCGTGATTATTTCCCGGCGGTTGACGGTATTGTGTTCATGGTTGACTGCGCAGACAGGCAGAGGTTTGACGAGGCACATGCCGAAGTTGATGTATGTATTACGTTTATGTTACCCGCTACTTGCCATTGTTAGTATTGTGTATGAAGAATAAGTTCTCGAAGTTTTGGCCCGTTCCTTATATAGTGAAAATAACGTATATACAAGGGCTAAACCTCCCCGCATTCAATTATAGTGTATATAACTACCGCTGTTTCGTTAAAGCTATCGTTCCAGGAGTGAACGCGATGGTAAGATGGTGATAGTACGATGGTATATTGCGTTACGCCATCGTACTATCGTATCATCGCATCATCACCACCGTACCATCGCCATCGTTCAATACTGTTTACTGGACGATGACCGTAGATATAATGCTAGATTTTAACATAATACTCAGTCCTGTGAAATATGTACATGCGTCTGTTTTGCTTGCCTCCAGCATAAACATTTTTTTAGAATTTGGCTATGTATTTCGGGATATAGTAAGAACATGTTGTACGAAAATATGTTTTAAAACGATTTCTTTTTTATATCGACAAAATAACAAAGATATCGTTACATGTCGAAATCGCATAACTATTTCCATACCTTTTTACGTATTACTGATGTTTTGTATTTAAATGTCGATGCGTTTGGGGACCTCGTGGAAGATTGACTACATTTAGTTTCAAATGAGTTCTCTCGTTAAATAAAGTCGTTATTATTATTAGTAGTAGTAGCTCGTAATACCAAACTATATTAATATAGTTCAGTGACGGTGTTCTGTATAGCGATATATTTTAGAGAAAAGCATTTTTGAAATTAAAATTGTAACTTGGATACATTTTTACCAGAAGAGGATGTTATAGAATAATCCAAAAACGACATGCATGTATACTGGGAGTAAACATTTAATACTTACAAACCCACCTAGTGGGTTAAACTACTTAAATTTGCATGTTTCTCTCACAATTGCAGAGTCTACTTCGGTGCGAAGAGACGAAGGACATTCCAGTTGCCGTTTTGTTAAACAAAACGGACTTGAAAGAAGCTGTCGGTGAAGAATACCTCTCTCATAAACTCGGCCTAGACCAGTTCAGGACGGGCAAGGTATGTATTTGAAATTCTAAACTGTCTGTGATAAAGTTAAATAATATAATTATCAATTCATATCCTATATCATTTTGTGATTGGCGAGTTCATTATTTTACGCATATTGAACTATGAAATAGATACTATTATGCCTTAATACGCAAGAGCTAAGCATGGAAAACGGTAAACAGCTTCTTTTTTTTTTTAAAAAGTGTGATTTGCAAAATATGTACCATGATAATTATATATTATTATTTTAGTTCACAATAAATTAATACCCGTAGATCTACACATATCATCAACAAGTTAGAATAAGTATATTAAATCAATCATTTTTCATACGTTCCAAAGGCCATATATTATACTGAAATGCGATTATAAAGCATGGAATTGTACTTTGTAGGTTTATTGCGTCTCTGGTATAAACATTGTATGGCATCTTGTCCTTTCACGCCTTTGTATGAGAATAGAGCATTTGTTTTTCGTTCCAGAAACACGAGGCGAAGCCATCTCTATCTGGAAGACGACCCATAGAGACATTCCCATGCAGTATACTTCGACAGCAGGGTTATGGCGATGCCTTTCGATGGCTGGCGCATTATATTGACTGACCAAATATGGCTTGCAAAATGACCACCGAACTTTGTTTATGCAACATTAAAATGCAATCAGTATATAACTTTTACGTGGGATGAGTTTGCTCTGTTAAATATTACGTGAATTAGTGGTGTCTTGGGTGAGCATTGTCAGCGGAAGCTTTTGGACACCAACAGCGACAACTGTGCCTGTGTGCGACTTCGACCACTAGGCTATCTGGATAACCACGTGCTAACCAATTGATAAATTAAATGTTGTTTAACGGCTCATCAATGGTATACACTGAACAAAATTTCTAAGTATCAACTTTTGTATCTTAACTAATTTTCTTATTTTAAATATATTTTAGAATAGATATATGATAAGTATTTTGTTTTGACCCATAGTTTGTAAAACATTTATTTTTTGTTTAAATTGTTACATCTTTTGAGAGTTACCCTCCCTTTATATGAAAACATGAAATGTGCTGATAAAACACATAACATGAGTCAAAGATCGCTTAAAGATATAAAATTCTTAAAATTGGTATGAAATAATAGAAAAAAACATAAAAATTTGACCCATTTATCGCAGATTTTCCGTCTATAAAAAAATGAAATATGGATAATCTTAAATTACCTCCCTTTAAATTGAATATTGTTTAAAATTCAAGTAACTGTAATTCAGCGTTAACATTAAATATTTCGAAAATTTCTTTTGCAAACGCATTTGTAGTGGTAATGCTAGTAAAACATGATGTCAAAATAATTTTAACTAGTATATTTTAGAATTAGGAACATCGAAAGCTTCACTAATTCGAAGTACTTAATAAAATCCTATATACCCAGTTGTATAAATGTTCTAACTTATTTCTAAGAAAACACATTGACTTAAAAGTTTTAAAATATGTTCATGCAATCAGAGCAGACGATTTACACCCGTTATTTTACAATTTAACCGTATCTCTAATCAAGCTCAAAATACACAAAACAATGAGAATAGTATTGACATATTCTTAGGTAGGTACTTAGCAATTTGGTTTAGTGTATGTAATTTAGAGCCGTCCATGAGAGCGGGGAAGGATAAATAGGAATCCGGGAACCTGCCCCGGTCTTAATAATTAAAGAAATTAACCCACCAAATAACGGTAAAATTACTCTACAAAATCGTTTATCAAAACTCTATCCAGGTGTCCAGATCATATAATAATGTATAAGTGCCGATTAAAAGTATAGGATTTTTTTTCACGGGTTCTTAAAATACGCGTGGCCTGGCTGGTTAAAGCCGTTTGTATTGTATCTATAGAGTTAGTTTGTATTCTCCCAAAAAAATAATTATATATATCGTCGTCAGTAGGTTTAGAAACGATGTACATAATTATGTTGTAAAATGTGGCTGTTGTTGGCGGGATAGCTGCTTTAATAGATTCACTCGTTCTCGATATAATCCGATACACGGGGCCGACCGGTTTACTCCCATCCGACGGACGAGATGAAGGGAAAGTTCGTATTGCATAAAACAGTCCGACGAAACTGCATTTCAAGTCCAGTTTATTTACCTACATTACAGATATTATAAGTTTGTTTCTATTTCAATGTAAAGGATGAAATTTTAAGTTTTGCCATGTTCTTCATAATATTTTTATATGAAAACATTCCACCATGTTCTTGATAATATGTTTACACTTTTATATGCAAACTAAATGGGAGATAACTCTTGATACTTATCTTGGGTCACAAATTATAAGTGAAAAAGAACACCCTATGTGCCATGCCATTGTTTTAAAATACTTCTCATCATTAAACGACATTCAATTTCTTTAAGCTAGACGTGGAAACCTATGGGTTTTTTTTCAGTATATAAGCAGTGTTAATGTTTTGATTTGAGAGTGTTTTTACCACACTTTGCAGTTGTGGCAGTGATCACCATTATAATATCATCACCATCATACTCTCCATCATATTTAATTGTACCTTATACAATAATGTTATTAGATTATTGAATTTGTTGGTATTCATTCCGGTATATAGTGTGCTGTATTTATATGTTTTTTGTTCAATAAAAGCTATTGAGGGACCCGTTCCCGTCCTTTTTCAATTGTGTTGTTCACTTTATTAAAGGGAATGTAGGCATCTGTTCAAACATATTTATTATTGAGAGCTGAAAAACATAGAAAATAGTGAAATAGGTATGCAACTTCTTAGTTTGCGCAAAAACATTTTCAAATTGCGTAGAGAGAATTGATGTATCCTTTATTGTGTCGCCTGCGTAGCATGGCAGATACTTAGGGATCACTTTGTCGTCTGTCGTCGTCCGTCTCGTCGTCCGCCGTCCATCATACTTTAACCAGCAACCTAACCTTGGCCATAACTTTAAAAGTAGTTGACCTATATTCATGAAACTTTACACACATATTCATCTTACCATACAGAATATTGTTACCCTTGACCAATAACTCTGACTTCATTTCAGAAGAGTTATGTCCCTTTTCATAAAACTTTAACCTTCAACCTAACCAAGCTCATAATTGGCCATAACTTTAAAAAGTAGTTGACCTATATTCATGAAACTTCACACACACATTAATCTTTACCAAAGAAATGTCGTTACAAATGTAATGTCTGAGTTTCATTTTGGAAGAGTTATGCCCCTTTTCATAAAATTTCAACCTCAAACCTGACCTAGCTCATAACTGACCTATGTTCATGAAACTTTATACAGTTCTTCCATATCACTTACGCAATGCAGGGTTATGCCCCTTTTCATAAACTTTAGCACTTTAAAAAATACTGGTCAATAATTTATGAAGGATTTTATCCGCTGATTGTACTTGCTGAATTAAGCTCACGGCAGGCGACACAAGTGTTCCGTGGAACACCCTTCTAGTATATTTTAACTCCTTGCGCAATTCCGGAATCGCCGGGCATCAAAGCAATTAAGGAATCGTCCATATTCTGAAACTGCGTAGAACATACACATCTATACTGATAAAAAAATAAGTTAAGCAAGAAAATAGCATGGCAAATCCCATTAACTTGATTCTAGGCTATGTGTCGCAGCGGTCATGAACTATGTTATTAACATAATTATTAAGTTTATGAAGGATAACTTGCGAGGGAAAATAGTAACATGTTTTAAGTTTCTCGATTTACAAAAAAAAAAATCGTTCTTATTTCAATGTAAAGGGAGGTAATTTAAAAATTGAAAGCTTTGGTTCGTTATTCAATTATATTGACATGGTTATTATCAACTATGTTTGCGGTTGTCAATACTTTAAACCAAGAACATTTATTTGTTGATACATCCGTGATAATGTTTGTATACACTATAAGCCGTTTTAACTAAATGGGAGATAACTCTGAAACTAACCTTCGATCCCTATTTATAAGTGAAAAAGAACACGCTATGTCTTGCCAATATTTTCAAATACTTCACATTATAAAATTCAGTTTGTTCCTTAAACTAGCTGTGAAAAAGGAGTGGTGAACCTATTTGTATCAGTATTTATATAAAGATATATAATTATATATTCCGTAAAATAAGTTAGCACTTAAATAACATGGTACATCCCATTGGACACATGTCAGGCTATGTGTCGCTGCGGTCATGCAAAATGCAATAAACATGCTCAATATGTATATGCAGGACCTTCTTTGCAAACGAAATTTTCGGGGGGGAAATTAGAAAAATATGTCAATTTACATGAAATTATAATAATATTTTTTGTTTTCACTGTAAAGAGAGGTACTTGTAAAGTTTAAAACGTTGGTTCGTTATTTCCATATACTGGTAAGGTTATTATCAATTATTTTTGCTGTTGTTAACAATATAAGCACATCCCTTACTTGTAAATAGTTTTATCTTTATACATTAATTCTTAATTAATCCTTCATTTCTTTATCATTCATCAGTTTTTGCGCACAATATGACCTATTTATGTGTCGACGTGCCGTAAAACACCATTCATTCATTAATTCATTCATTCATTCAATATAAGCATGGAACATTTATTTAACACTAGTTTACCATTAAATGTAAAAAGTGGTGTTTTAACTAAATGGGAGATAACTCTGATAGTTACATTGGATTACGAATGAAAAAAGAACATTATATGTCATGCCAATCTTTTCAAATATTTCATAGAATAAAATAACATGTTATTTAATTGCTAGACTTGTTTTATATAGTTTATCAATCGAATTAGAAGCACTTTCTGTGTACGACTGATGGCCCTGATTCGTCATATTCCTGTTTACTAATCCACATCTGCTGGAAGGTGGACAATGAAGCCAAGATGGAACCTCCGATCCAGACAGAGTACTTTCTCTCAGGTGGAGCAATAACATGACTCTTAACGGTATTTGGCGCGAGAGCAGCAATTTCCTTGTGCATCCTGTCTGCTATACCCGGGAACATGGTGTTGCCACCAGACAGCACAATGTTGCTAAACATCATCGTTCGAATGTCAATATCACATTTCATAATACTGTTGAACGTGGTTGTGTGGATACCTGTTCTATCCATACCCAAGAGTGAGGGCTGGAACATAGCCTCTGGACAACGGAAACGCTCGTTACCAATAGTGATAACCTGGCCGTCGGGTAGTTCGTAGTTATTCTCAAGTACAGAGGATGAAGCAGCCGTTTTCATATCTTGTTCAAAGTCCAACGCAACATAGCCTAACTGTTCTTTAATGTCTCTCACGATTTCTCTCTCGGCTGTAGTTGTGAATGAATAGCCACGCTCAGTTAGAATCTGCATTAGGTAATCTGTAAGATCACGACCAGCCAAGTCTAGTCTCTGAATAGAGTGTGGAATTGTATGGCCCTCGTAGATAGGTACGAGGTGTGAAACACCATCACCAGAGTCCATTGCCATAGCACAACAGCGACCAGAGGCATACACTGATAACAGAGCCTGTATTGATATATACATAGCTGGTGTGTTGAACGTCTCAAACATAATCTGGGTCATTTTTTCTCTGTTGCCTTTGGGGTTTAGTGGGGCTTCTGTGAGAAGCACCGGGTGTTCCTCTGGGGCTACACGAAGTTCATTGTAAAATGTGTGATGCCAGATCTTCTCCATATCGTCCCAGTTTGTTACAATGCCGTGTTCTATAGGGTACTTCAGTGTGAGGATACCTCTCTTGCTCTGGGCCTCATCGCCGACATAGCTGTCTTTCTGACCTGTACCAATCATACAACCCTGCAACAGATGGAAAATTGTTTTATTGGCAACACTTACTGTAAAATCATATTATCTCTGATAGCTATGAATCCTGAGATATAATGTGTTTAGCTTCACCAGCATGCTAGGGTTGTAAACCATGAAACACGGGAGTTGGTTGAAATCCCGAATGGTCGCCATGTATACATCGTCTACTTTGTGAGCCACTTACCTAAATGCAAAACAAACTAAAGTTATTGAGCAAAAACATTCTCTCTTTTTTTCATTTATAGTATCAGTGACATAGCCTTCAGAAGTGGGTTGAGTGGTGAGTGTGGGGAGGTCGAACTTGCCGGGAGAAGGGACTAAACAATTGGTATATGTATATACCGTGTACCCACATATGAACAACATCTGATGGTTTATTTTAATGGGTAGCGGGGAGGAATAGGATGGGTACCCATGCAGAAAATGTGGCATCCATGATGATCTCGGCTGCACTGAATCATACTACCAACCGCCACAATGACACTTTTAACAATATAACAAACATACAACTATATTTCGACCGTATTTGTATGTAGGCTTAACAAATGGCCTACCATAGTTTGTGCTCCAAGAAAGCCAAGAAGATGTAAAAGACAAAATGTATTATGAACCCATCTAGATGATACTATGGGCTATCACGATTTGGATTCCATTGGATCTCAGCGGCCATAGAATCCAAATTACTCTAGTACTATAAGGTCCTCATTTGGTTGCACTTGGACAAGTACTAAGACAACATTTCATTATATCAGGGCATATAGTCAGATTGATTAAATTACCCAAATTACAACAAATCCCCATAAAACTTCAACATATTGTATTTCCATCATACAACATGTTCATTTAGGATATTTTGACAGAAATGTGCATGTTTATGGATGCAATAGTACTAAGGGTATATTTGCAAAAGGTAAAAATAGTTTACTGCCATTCTGGGGATGCCCACCTTCATTGACCTATTAGAGGCTGCAATAATCACTCCGCTCACTCCCCCTCCCCCACACCAATTTGCTGGTCATTTTGAGTGTCTCTAAGATAGAATATATATATAAGTTAGAATATATGTTTCTTTAAAAAAATATTTTTTTCATCCAATGGGATTTAGGACCATATAGGAGATACAGACAACCTCCTGGCCTATGGACTATAATGTAAGCCTATGGGAAATGCAATAGTGGTGGTATATGACCATATAGGAAAACGGGCTCATTCGCAAATCACAAAATAGAGAGGGAAGCCAACGCCAGGTTGACTTATTCTTTGAATCTGATAGTTGTATACAATTATCTAAACAATTTTGATTATTTCCGCCGGAATTTGGATGAGCTGAGGGAGGATCACAGGCATGTCGACTTCATCTCCAAATTGAAACATATGAGCAAGTATTAATCACTCATTTGAAAGAGACAAAAGCCTTACAATAAAAAAGAGAGCAGAAAAACATATATTTAGTTTTTTAATATATTTTTTTATAAAATTATAACGACTACTATTACTACTACTACTACTACTACTACTACTACTACTAACACCACCACCACCTCCACCACATACACCACCGCTCGCCACCACAACCACCACTACTACTACTACTACTACTGCTGCTACTACTACTATTATCATACCACCAATGCACCACCGCCACCACCACTACTACTACTACTGCAACTACTACTACTACTACTACTACTACTACTATCATACCACCACATACACCACCACCACCGCCACCACCACTACTACTACTACTACTACTATCATACCACCACATACACCACCACCACCACCACCACCACTACTACTACTACTACTACTACTACTACTACTACTACTGCTGCTAATACTACTGTTATCACACCACCTTCACCACCACCACCACCACCACCACCACCAGCATTACCACCACCACCACTACTACTACTGCAACTACTACTACTACTACTACTACTACTACTACTACTATCATACCACCACATACACCACCACCACTACCACTACTACTACTACTACTACTACTACTACTATCATACCACCACATACACCACCACCACCACCGCCACCACCACCACTACTACTACTACTACTACTACTTCTACTACTACTTCTATCATACCACCACAAACACCACCACCACCACCGCCACCACCACCACTACCACTACTACTACTACTACTACTACTACTACTACTACTACCATACCACCACATACACCACCAGCACTACTACTACTACTACTACTACTACTACTACTACTACTACTATCATACCACCACATACACCACCACCACCGCCGCCACCACCACTACTACTACTACTACTACTACTACTACTACTACTACTATCATACCACCACATACACCACCGCCACCACCACTACTACTACTACTACTACTACTACTACTACTACTACTACTACTACTATCATACCACCACATACACCACCAGCACCGCCACCACCACCACTACTACTACTACTACTACTACTACTACTACTACTACTACTACTGCTGCTAATACTACTGTTATCACACCACCTTCACCACCACCACCACCACCACCAGCATTACCACCACCACCACTACTACTACTGCAACTACTACTACTACTACTACTACTACTACTACTACTACTACTACTATCATACCACCACATACACCACCACCACCACCACCACCACCACCACTACTACTACTACTACTACTACTACTACTACTACTACTACTGCTGCTAATACTACTGTTATCACACCACCTTCACCACCACCACCACAACCACCACCACCAGCATTACCACCACCACCACTACTACTACTGCAACTACTACTACTACTACTACTACTACTACTACTACTACTACTATCATACCACCACATACACCACCACCACTACCACTACTACTACTACTACTACTACTACTACTACTACTATCATACCACCACATACACCACCACCACCACCGCCACCACCACCACTACTACTACTACTACTACTACTACTACTACTACTACTATCATACCACCACATACACCATCACCACCACCGCCACCACCACCACTACCACTACTACTACTACTACTACTACTACTACTACTATCATACCACCACATACACCACCAGCACCACCACTACTACTACTACTACTACTACTACTACTACTACTATCATACCACCACATACACCACCACCACCGCCACCACCACTACTACTACTACTACTACTACTACTACTACTACTACTACTACTACTACTACTACTACTACTATCATACCACCACATACACCACCGCCACCACCACTACTACTACTACTACTACTACTACTACTACTACTACTACTACTACTACTACTACTTCTACTACTACCATACCACCACATACACCACCAGCTACGCCACCACCACCACTACTACTACTACTACTACTACTACTACTACTACTACGCTGCTAATACTACTGTTATCACACCACCTTCACCACCACCACCACCACCACCACCACCACCAGCATTACCACCACCACCACTACTACTACTGCAACTACTACTACTACTACTAATACTACTACTACTACTATCATACCACCACATACACCACCACCACCACTACTACTACTACTACTACTACTACTACTACTGCTGCTAATACTACTGTTATTACACCACCTTCACCACCACCACCACCACCACCACCACCAGCATTACCACCACCACCACTACTACTACTGCAACTACTACTACTACTACTACTACTACTACTATCATACCACCACATACACCACCACCACCACCACCACCACTACTACTACTACTACTACTACTACTACTACTACTGCTGCTAATACTACTGTTATCACACCACCTTCACCACCACCACCACCACCACCACCACCAGCATTACCACCACCACCACTACTACTACTGCAACTACTACTACTACTACTACTACTACTACTACTACTACTACTACTACTACTATCATACCACCACATACACCACCACCACCACCACTACTACTACTACTACTACTACTACTACTACTGCTGCTAATACTACTGTTATCACACCACCTTCACCACCACCACCACCACCACCACCACCACCACCACCACCACCACCAGCATTACCACCACCACCACTCTACTGCAACTACTACTACTACTACTACTACTACTACTACTACTACTACTATCATACCACCACATACACCACCACCACCACCACCACCACCACCACTACTACTACTACTACTACTACTACTGCTGCTAATACTACTGTTATCACACCACCTTCACCACCACCACCACCACCACCACCACCACCAGCATTACCACCACCACCACTACCACTACTACTACTACTACTACTACTACTACTACTACTACTACTACTACTATCATACCACCACATACACCACCACAACCACCACTACTACTACTACTACTACTACTACTAGTACTACTACTACTACTACTACTACTATCATACCACCACATACACCACCACCACTACCGCCACCACCACCACTACTACTACTACTACTACTTCTACTACTACTACTACTACTACTATCATACCACCACATACACCACCACCACCACCGCCACCACCACCACTACTACTACTACTACTACTACTACTACCACTACTACCACCACATACACCACCGCCACTACCACTACTACTACTACTACTACTTCTACTACTACTACTACTACTACTACTACTACTACTACTATCATACCACCACATACACCACCACCACTACCACTACTACTACTACTACTACTACTACTACTACTACTACTGCTGCTAATACTACTGTTATCACACCACCTTCACCACCACCACCACCACCACCATAACCACCACCACCACTACTACTACTGCAGCTACTACTACTACTACTACTACTACTTCTACTACTTCTACTACTACTACTACTGCTGCTAATACTACCATTATCACACGACCTTCACAACCAACACCACCAACACTACTACTACTACTACTACTACTACTACAACAATTGCTACTAATACTTCTACTACTACTACTACTACTACTACTACAACTACTAATACGTCTACTACTACTACTACTACTACTGCTGCTAATACTACTGTTATCACACCACCTTCACCACCACCACCACCACCACCAGCATTACCACCACCACCACTACTACTACTGCAACTACTACTACTACTACTACTACTACTACTACTACTACTACTATCATACCACCACATACACCACCACCACCACCACCACCACCACTACTACTACTACTACTACTACTACTACTACTACTACTACTGCTGCTAATACTACTGTTATCACACCACCTTCACCACCACCACCACAACCACCACCACCAGCATTACCACCACCACCACTACTACTACTGCAACTACTACTACTACTACTACTACTACTACTACTACTACTATCATACCACCACATACACCACCACCACTACCACTACTACTACTACTACTACTACTACTACTACTACTACTATCATACCACCACATACACCACCACCACCACCGCCACCACCACCACTACTACTACTACTACTACTACTACTACTACTACTACTATCATACCACCACATACACCATCACCACCACCGCCACCACCACCACTACCACTACTACTACTACTACTACTACTACTACTACTATCATACCACCACATACACCACCAGCACCACCACTACTACTACTACTACTACTACTACTACTACTACTATCATACCACCACATACACCACCACCACCGCCACCACCACTACTACTACTACTACTACTACTACTACTACTACTACTACTACTACTATCATACCACCACATACACCACCGCCACCACCACTACTACTACTACTACTACTACTACTACTACTACTACTACTACTACTACTACTACTACTTCTACTACTACCATACCACCACATACACCACCAGCTACGCCACCACCACCACTACTACTACTACTACTACTACTACTACTACTACTACTGCTGCTAATACTACTGTTATCACACCACCTTCACCACCACCACCACCACCACCACCACCACCAGCATTACCACCACCACCACTACTACTACTGCAACTACTACTACTACTACTAATACTACTACTACTACTATCATACCACCACATACACCACCACCACCACCACCACTACTACTACTACTACTACTACTACTACTACTACTGCTGCTAATACTACTGTTATTACACCACCTTCACCACCACCACCACCACCACCACCACCAGCATTACCACCACCACCACTACTACTACTGCAACTACTACTACTACTACTACTACTACTACTATCATACCACCACATACACCACCACCACCACCACCACCACTACTACTACTACTACTACTACTACTACTACTACTGCTGCTAATACTACTGTTATCACACCACCTTCACCACCACCACCACCACCACCACCACCAGCATTACCACCACCACCACTACTACTACTGCAACTACTACTACTACTACTACTACTACTACTACTACTACTACTATCATACCACCACATACACCACCACCACCACCACCACCACTACTACTACTACTACTACTACTACTACTACTACTGCTGCTAATACTACTGTTATCACACCACCTTCACCACCACCACCACCACCACCACCACCACCACCACCACCACCAGCATTACCACCACCACCACTCTACTGCAACTACTACTACTACTACTACTACTACTACTACTACTACTACTATCATACCACCACATACACCACCACCACCACCACCACCACCACCACCACTACTACTACTACTACTACTACTACTGCTGCTAATACTACTGTTATCACACCACCTTCACCACCACCACCACCACCACCACCACCACCAGCATTACCACCACCACCACTACCACTACTACTACTACTACTACTACTACTACTACTACTACTACTACTACTACTACTATCATACCACCACATACACCACCACAACCACCACTACTACTACTGCTACTACTACTACTACTACTAGTACTACTACTACTACTACTACTACTATCATACCACCACATACACCACCACCACTACCGCCACCACCACCACTACTACTACTACTACTACTTCTACTACTACTACTACTACTACTATCATACCACCACATACACCACCACCACCACCGCCACCACCACCACTACTACTACTACTACTACTACTACTACCACTACTACCACCACATACACCACCGCCACTACCACTACTACTACTACTACTACTTCTACTACTACTACTACTACTACTACTACTACTACTACTATCATACCACCACATACACCACCACCACTACCACTACTACTACTACTACTACTACTACTACTACTGCTGCTAATACTACTGTTATCACACCACCTTCACCACCACCACCACCACCACCATAACCACCACCACCACTACTACTACTGCAGCTACTACTACTACTACTACTACTACTTCTACTACTTCTACTACTACTACTACTGCTGCTAATACTACCATTATCACACGACCTTCACAACCAACACCACCAACACTACTACTACTACTACTACTACTACTACAACAATTGCTACTAATACTTCTACTACTACTACTACTACTACTACTACAACTACTAATACGTCTACTACTACTACTGCTACTACTGCTACTACTACAACAACAATTACTACTACTACTACTACCACTACTACTACTACTACTACTATAAACACAACGTAGACAACCACCACCACCATCATCGCCACTACTACTACCTACTACTACTACTACTACTACTACTACTACAACAACAATTACTACTAATACTGCTACTACTACTACTACTACTACTACTACTACTACGTCTTCTACTACTACTACTACTACTACTACTACTACTGCTACTACCATAACACAACATAGACCACCACTACCCCCACCATCGCCACTACTACTACTACTACTACTACTACTACTACCATAACACAATATAGACCACCACCACCCCCACCATCGCCACTACTACTACCTACCTACTAACTACTACTACTACTACTACTACTACAACAACTACTACTACAACTACTACTGACGAAATGAACTGATTATATGATACAACAATTCTAACCTGATGCCTTGGTCGTCCAACGATTGAAGGGAACACGGTTCGCGGGCCATCGTCCCCAGCAAATCCAGCTTTACACATACCAGATCCATTATCAACTACCAACGCGACTAATTCATCGTCACACATTGTTTTATATTAAACTTGTTTTATATTAATCTTGTTTTATATTAATCTTGTTTTTCATTTCGTAACAAACAGCGATATGACTGAGTTCGACACTTAACCGTATACCATACAGTTCGATCACTTAATTGTATACCATACAGTTCGATCATGTGTGAACATAATTCCTTATATGGATACAGCGAACTAGTATACTATAATAGTCAATCTATAATAGTAACAGGTGAGCAATATCTAAATCCGGACTCCGATGTTTAACAGTGTCAGATGTTTATATGAACCCGGTTACATTATGATCATTATTAATAATAATATAGTTTCCATTTTGACAAATTCAATTACATTATCGATAGTACTTTATCCATATATGGCTTCAAGCGTATACACGCTACCCGTAATAAACAATTAATAGATAATTGTATGTTTAAAAGTTGAAACCGAAAGTCACGTAAGAGTAAACCATGCAGATCTCGCGTGAATTCAGAGTGTCGCCTATATATGAGGGTCTGGATGGGAGAATACTTATAAGTGAATAATGGTTTTATTTTTATATTATAAAAGGCCGGCGAATATCAAAGAATGAACACAGAAAGTAAAATTTCATTACTGGTGACAATATGGATATTATTACCGACATATTCATAACTTTATCGTACGGGCATTTTGATACACATTTGTAATATATACTCAGTAGGGTGTTACTTGAACTTTACCTGAAAAATCAAAGTGTTTGAGCGTTATTTACAATAAACGTCTCCAAATT
The DNA here is from genome assembly GCA_037043455.1 of Cyrtodaria siliqua. Lineage (NCBI taxonomy): Eukaryota > Metazoa > Mollusca > Bivalvia > Adapedonta > Hiatellidae > Cyrtodaria > Cyrtodaria siliqua. The sequence continues at coordinate 5,004 of JAWPHD010019833.1, read as the reverse complement.
GGTGTTTTGAAAATCTGGCAAAACCAAAAGAAGATACATAACTGTACACTAAAAATAAAGCTTTTTATATGCATGTAACTATCACTACACATGCTTATCATACACGATTAATGTCAGATACACACCGAGCCCATCACCTACCTAAATATGGAGGTGTGTCTCTTTAGTGATCATTGATTGGTCAAATTATCGTGAAATGATTATGAATACGAAACCAACAACAAACCCAGCAATTTGTTGAAATATTGCTAGGTTATATAGTTGCACAGAAATAATAAGACGAATACCACATGCTATGGACATATCGATAGGTGTGCTGTTAGTCATTGTCCGTGATAAAAATAACAGTTTATGCTGATTCAAAAAAACTTAAAATTCATATTATTTTCCAAATATGTATTTCGGGAAAGGTAATAAGAAACAACAAAAGCTTACAGCACACATTTATAAACGTAAACTTTATGATTAATGATAATTGCGATACGATGAACATAGAAAACAATTTTGCAAATAATTATATTTACATGTACAGTACGTAAAAATATGAATATATGAAATATATTAAAATTATGGTCCGTCGTTCACTACGCGGTTTTGAAAGAAGTTTATATTCAAAGTTATTTATCACTCCTTTAGATATGTTCTTTGATACATATCTATTTAAATATTTAAAAGAAACAGAGAGGCCTGAGAGGGTCTGTGGACGCTCTACTGGCTAACATGGCTTTTATAACACTAAAGGAAATGAAGCAATTTTATTTTATTTATTTTTTTTGCTAAATAACCAAATATCCTCCTTTTTTTTGGTTCATTTTTCTTGATAGTCAATCTTAGATTAGAAGCACTTGTGTACAATGGCAGGTCCATTTTCGTCGTATTCCTGTCTGCTGACCCACCGCTCTTGAAAGGTAGACAATGAAGCCAAGATGGAACCTCCGATCCAGACTAAATACTTTCTTTCTGGCGGCGCAAGTACACGCACATTAAGGTTACTTGGCGCAAGGGTGACAAGCTCCTCTTGTAACCTTTCTGCCATGCCTGGGTACATGGTGTTGCCACCGGAAAGCACTATGTTTGAAATCAGGTCTTTACGAATATCAACGTCACACTTCATGATACTGTTGTAAGTGAGCTCGTGGATACCCGCAGTTTCCCTACCCAGGAACGATGGCTGGAACATGGCCTCTGGACAACGAAAACGCTCGTTACCAATTTTGATGACCTGGCCGTCGGGGAGTTCGTACATTTGTTCCAATACGGAAGTTGAAGAAGCCGTATGCATATCTTGTTCAAAATCCGACGAAACATAGCAACATTTCTCTTTAATGTCTCTTACGATTTCTCTCTCGCCTGTAGTTGAGAAGGAATAACCACGCTCAGTGAGAATGGTCATTAGATAAGTTGTTAGATCATGGCCAGCCAAGTCTAATCTCTGAATAGATTGTGGAATAGTGAACCCCTGCCAGATAGGTAAGATGTGCGAAACACCATCACCCGAGTCCACCGAGAAGAGAGCCACACCTCGACCAGAGCCATACCACGGCTAACACAGCCTGGATCGACACATACATAGCTGGTGTGTTGAAAGTCTCAAACATGATCTGGGCCATTTCTCTTTCTGTTGCATTTGGGTTTAGTGGGGCCTCTGTGAGAAGAACCGAGGGTGTTCCTCTGGACCTACACGAAGTTCATTGTAAAATGTGGTGATGCCAGATCTTCTCCATATCGTCCCAATTTGTGACAATGCCGTGGTGTCTATAGGGTATTTCAGTGTGAGGATTACCTCTTTTGCGCTGGGCATCATCCCCGACATAGCTGTCTTTCTGACCTAGTACCAATCATACAACCCTGCAACAGATAGAAGTCAATGTTAACTGCTGATTTGTGTTTTAGTCAACACTTACATTTACAAATTGTTATTCTATTAGGGAACAAATACTAATTATTTTAGTGCAATTCAGGGCTGTAGGCTTACCTGAACAGTTTAGCTTTTGCGTTTATGGTGGTGGTGTGTGGTGTGGTGGTGGTTGGTCGTGGAGTGAACAGAAATAATAATAATAATAATAATAATAATAAAAACTCCAACACCACCACCATATTATTATTATTTATTATTATTATTATTATCATTATTATTATTATTATAAACATCTGGTGAGAAGGTTTTTCAAACGACTTTGTCTTGTGAGAAAGTGTAGAACTCTTACGAAATGGCGGGAGATGGGTCATACAGTACTGGTTCTACCCAGGAATAAGTGGCGGTCTCCCTTTGCCCCCTACCACAAACAAATCGATCGTCCTATATGGCTCTACCATATATGACACAATTGCCAAAGTCAGTTACCAAAGATAGCGCGGAAAACACGAGTAATGTACTTAGCAGTAAGCTCATCAAATACTGGTCTTTAGAAGTTTTCTATAACTTAAACATATCGATGGAATGATCATAATATAGAATATAAAATCGAACAGGAAAAGCACCATTCAAGGACGACAGTCAACCATAAACACTACACAGAAACAAAGAACAACTTTAAGATAGAGCTGTCGGAGAACAGCGCAGCTCGAATATTCGCTTTTTTCAGAGAATAATAAATTATATAGCTAGTAAACATCAGAAAACAAAGGCTATAAAAACAATGTGGGGTCGGGTTGGGGAGCGCAACATAGCTATGTGTAAGAATTGACCAAAACTACACAGAAATATGTAAAAACAAAAAAAATTAAAAATAAAGTTTTGATTGGTTTGTGGGGGAGAGGGCGGGGTCGTGGGTGGTCGGTGTGGGGAGTGGGATGATGAGATGGCAAACATATATGTGTAAGAAGCTATGTAAGAATTCTCCAAAACAACACAAAAATATGTAAAAAAAATAATAATTAAAAATCGAGTTTTGAGTGGGGATGGGGAAAGAGGCGGGGCTGCTGGGGAGGGCAACATATAATGTGTAAGAAGCTATGTAGGAAGAATTGACCAAAACAAACACAATAGAAATATGGTTTATTAAACAAAATAAAAATAAAAATATTTCGAAGTGGGGTGGGGCAGTGGGGGTGGCGGGGCAAGATAGCCTATGTGTAAGAGAATTGACAAATATGTAAAAAAAAAAAAAAAACAGTTTCGAGTAGGGGGGGTTCGCGGGGTGGGGGGGGTAAGTGGGGAGAGGCACGGGAGCTGGGAGTGGATGGGGGAGCAAGGCAACATCTTATGTAGTGAAGAAGCTATGTGTAAGAATTTAACAAAACAACCACAGATATATGTGAAAAAACAATAAACATTAAATAAAAAATATTCCAGTTTGCGCGTCGTGGTGGGTTGGGGGTGTGTGGTGGGGGGGGGTGGGGGTGTTGTGGGGACGGGGTACTACAACATAGTTATGTGTAAGAACTGAAAAAAGTTTCGTAGTCTGTGTGTGTGTGTGTGTGTGTGTGTGTGTGTGTGGTGTGTGGTGGGGGCGGGGGGGGGGGGCGGGGGAATAGGCAGGCGGAGTGCGGGGGTGAGGAGACAACATAACTGTGTAAGAAGCTATTTGTAAGAATTCTACCAAAAACAACACAGAAATATGTAAAAAAAAATAAAAAATATTCTAGTTTCGAGTGTGTTGTGGGGTGTTGTGTGGGATGTGTGGTGGCGGGGGAGGGGAAGGAGGAGGTAACATTGTGTAAGAATTTGACACAAAAAGCAAACACAGAAATATGTTTTTAAAAAATGAGTTTTCAAGTGAGTGGAAGGGGTAGGGGGGGTGAGAGGCGGGGATTGGCGGGGAGGAGGGGGGCAACGATATATGTGTAAGAATTTACCAAAACAACCACAGAAATATGTAAAAAAATATAAATAAAAAAGTTTCGAGTGTGTGTGTGTGGTGTAGGGAGGTGGGGCGGGCTGGGAGGAGAGGCAGGGGATGGTGGGGGGGGGGGGGGGAGAGGAGGCAACATAGAAGTATGTGTAAGAATGATGAATGAACGGCACGTCGACACACTAAATAGGTCATATATTGTGCGCAAAATTGATGAAAAATGAAGAAATGAAGTATTAATTAAAAATTAATGTAAATATATAAAGATAAAACTATAAAAAAATAACGGATGATAAGGTGTAATATAACTCATGTCTATGTAAATCAACAAATGCCCGTCAACGGGTATAAACAAGTAAATATACATAAGAACACATTATAATGATTTATATTGTCTGATCTCTTTTAGGAAATCTAAAACAAGACTAAAATCTACAGTATCAAATAACTCTTTCATAGTATTAACATTTGTAGTACCTTTGACGCATAGGTGATCAAAGTCTTACACATTCCAGAAAGATGTGTTTGACCTATCTTTAACGGTGCAAAGCAGGTAAAACATTTTGGTAATTGCTCACCTTTGTAATAACTATAAATGAGTATAACGTGTATGCCCTATCCTGCACACGGGCTAGGACAACTTCCTCTCTGACGAATGGGTCTACTAGAGAAGAACGCCATTCCTCCGAGTAACGGTTTAATTGAATGGAGGTTTTATTGTTAAACTGACAAATCCCAAGCGGTTTTGCCAAGAGTTACGAATAAATGTAGTTAATACAACTTTTAAAATCAGTATAAGGTAATTTGGAATTAGATATATGTAATAATATAATGCTGCCATTAGTAGCACTATCAGCTCTATCATTACCACATATTCACTACATGGCCTTGGAAGCCAGCCAGAAAATAATAACGTTATCAATTAATAAGAGAATTGTACTTTTCTAAAAGATGAAGCACAAACTGGGTTATCATGTTTCATATGACCCAGTGCTTGAAGAGATGAAAGGGAATCAGAAGATTACACAATAGGTCATCATCAGAATCCTGATTATCAATTAAGGCATGTTCCAATTGCCTTAAAGGTCAGCTGAGATAGATCTATAGGCATTGTCAGACAGGCGGCTCTTTATGGTGTGTTTGTGAACACCAGCTAGACTGCAGCTACCTTATCTCCTTATCCATCTTTAGAGCCATCTGTGTTATATAT